>BMAV01017016.1:1067274-1100424 GCA_019973955.1 Trichonephila inaurata madagascariensis | reverse complement strand
TTGTCACGTTTTCTTTTTTTTTACATCAGAATCTCACTAAATATGTTCTACTGGGCTAAATAAAGTGATTGGGGGGTGTTTTCATAATTTGGGGACAGTTATAGAGACACCAGTGGCGTACATTGAGAGCAGTGCGCTTGGCGTCATTATTCTGTTAAAAAACGAAATCGTTTTCAATATTCAAATTTTGGGCGGATAATTTAAAATTTCTCTTTAAAATATTTAAATAGAACTCATGATTCACAATATCAACAAAAAATATCAAATTACCTAATTCTGTGGCCGATTTACACCCCCACGCAAGAACACTTCTGTCTCCATGTTTTATTGATCCAACTAGATTCTTGAATTAGGTTTCAGAAAATTCAAAATTGACAGCAAATTGATTAGGATGGGAGACAATTCAACATTTTTGGTTCTGATGGGCCTATAATAGCTTGTAAATCAAAATCCCATGAATTTATATGGAACAAGAACTCCTTCATTTCCATGCTTCAGCATGGAAGTGAAGGTGTTCTGGCGTGGGGGTGTAAATTGGTTTCAGAATTAGGTAATTTTTTATTTTTTCATGGTATTATGAATCATGAGCTCTATTTAATTACTTTAAAGAGAAATTTTAAACTATCCGCCCGAAATTTGGATATTAGAGACTACTTAATTTTTTAACAGGGTAATGACGCCAAGTGCACTGCTCTCATTGTACGCCACTGGTGTCTCTATAACTGTCCCCAAATTATGAAAACACCTCCTCAATCACTTTATTTAGCCTAGTAGAACATATTTAGTGAGATTCTGATGTAAAAAAAAGAAAACGTGACAAATAAACACAAAATATTAAGTAAAAACAATAGTCACAGAAGAATTGTGGAAAATCGATGCAGAAATTACAAAAAAACTGATTAAATCTATACCAAGACACTTAAAAGCTGTTGTGGACACTAAAAGATATCCTACTAAGTACTAAATTAAGAAAGAAATACAATATTTAAAGCTTAGTTGAGATTTTTGTTAAGTGTACAAAGACTTTTGTGGCGTAATTTTTTAGTAGCTTTTTGATAATTAATTTTTTAAAAAAATAGTTATACTATTTTTAAAAAATTAATTATGTTATTCCAATAAGAATAAGTTGCAAATATCATAAAAAAATTACAGTTACAATAAATTAATTTTTATTAGTCGAAAACATTAAGTTTTATAAGAAAATGCAAGTGTATGAACACTTTTGTGGCCCACGTATGTATGTAAATTATAAATTATACGAGGCTTAATCAATAGCGGTGTAACGGCATTCAGCTTCAGTGCGTAAGTATTAAGGAAAATGAACAACTAACTGCATAAAAATCTGTCAAGTATTCTGAACCCATTTTTAGGATAATTTCATCCCCTAATTAATTTCATACTAGCCACTTAAGCTTAAGAATCTGGACAGAGTTGCAGTTTAAAGCATTTTTTTGTACTCATTTCAGGAGTAAAGTTTACAATTATTCTCATTAAAACCAATAATTTTGCTATTTCTTTTACATTTCATTAACAACTAAAAATAAAACAATGTTTCATTACTTCGATATATTTTTAAAAGATCAACTCAACGGATAAATACAAACATGATCGCTAACTTTTTTGTCTTATATGATCTTCATTGTTTCATTCCATCATTAAATGCGTCTTTTAAATTTATTTACTTTTAAAGTTTGAGGTGTACAAAATATTAAGAGCCTTATCTTTTATCTAAGATATTTCGAGTCTTGTTAAAAACTGACTTTTACCATCATACCCAAGTCCTAGTTCCAGGAGAATAAAAACAACATATTTCTACCTCCCAAGGGCACTGGTAAAGTCAGACTGTTATAAACGTCCAATTACATACAACTTCGCCGATCTTAGCAATCTAATAAAGCATGATTACTCTGTTGTAGTTTCATTTATGATTAAAATGTTTAAAACATTTTTGTTTTTCAGGCAATTTTGTAGTGTGTAAGCAAGAAAAAAATCTAGTAAATAAAATGAATGTTCTAGTTAATAAAATAAATGTTCCTATGAATAAGATCTAGTAAATGTTCGTGTAGCTCATAGGAGACTTGGTTGAGAGAATCCTTGTTTTAGAAACAATCTTAAAAATTCTGAAGTTGCATTAATATATAAAATGCAATTTCAGTCTTAAAAATATAAAATATAGAGAAAGAGAGCTGAATTTAAAATCATATATATATTAAATTACCATATATATATACATTAAACCCTGTATATTTAATAAAGTGTTTATTAAAAAACTATTACTTTTGTATTACTCGTCTTGGATTACAGGCAATTATAAAAAGGTTATCTGAGTTATTTCTGTGTAAGCTCACTCTCTTTCTGAAAAAAAAAATTTTTTTTAAAAAAATTCCTTTTTTTGTACTTTATTTATTTTTTAAACCCGTATTTTTGACCAGATAGTTATTTTTGTGATGTGTGCTATTTTGCTTACTTTTGAAAATATCAGGGAATTTTTTGATAAACATTTTCAGCGTTAATAATACAGTCGAATCTGTTTTTGTGCGGTCTTTTTTTATACGATTTCCTTTTTGTGCGATTTTTTATGCGTGAAATTTTTTTTCATGCGGTGTATGAATTTCAATGGCTTTAGCGCCACTGTAATGTTTTCTATCTATTTATTAGTGGAGCAACGGAGAATGCTAGGACCCCCTCCCCCCCCATAAAGTCAGGTTTCGCCTTTAATATTTTGTAAATTGGGTAAATACATATTTAGCATTAGTCAAGCCTTGGGCTCCTAGAGTCGGCCCCCCCTCCGTTACGGGGCTCAATGGCTTTGGCTCCACTGTGATGTTTTCTATCTATTTACCAGTGGTGTAACGGAGAATGTTAGGACCCCTCCTGAAAGTCAGGTTTTGCATTGTATATTTTATAAATTGGGTAAATACATATTTAGCGGGCACTCTAGGGCCTTGGGCCCTAGAGTCCACCCCCCCCCCCCTTCTCCCATGATGCGGGGATGTACGTTACGCCAATGAAATGTAGACACTTCAAGACGCTCTGTTCATTTGTTATAAACAGTCTCCCGACAATGCGCATTCAGTTGCTTTCTCTCAACGTTCCAGCATCTCGCGCTTGATTGAAGACGAAACTTTCAATGACAGTGACATTATCAATAATTTGATAAATTATGAAGACGGACAAGAAGCCGGTTTCTTTGAGAGCGGATAAAAATACGCATTGATCTAGCTTTCCAACAAATTGGAAAAGCATTTTCTTAAAATAAATACCAGTTAGGAAAGGAGTATAAAATTCCAAAAAGGACTCAATCATCTGTGTATCTCGTTATTGTGACATTTACAAGCAACTGTGTGTGTGTGTGTGTGACCACCCATCCTTCGTCACAAAAACTTATCTCTCACTTTATGTTGCCAAAAAATAAATCAATTGAAACTGCACCTTCAAGTGACGAAAGCGATTTTGAACTTATTCATTACAGGACTTTGGATTACGATGAGCAGCGATAAATTATGAATGTGCATTTTAAGGACTGATCCGTATATACAATAAGAAACTATATGTTTTTAAAATGTTTCCATGCTTAATATTTAATTATTTATTTTGTTATGGAAGTACTCTTACATAAATTTCACAAATAATTGGCATATTTTATAGATGTGACTTTTTTATGAGGTTCCTATCCACCGCATAAAAAAAAGTTTTTTGTAGTATTTTGTAGTATTTTTTGTAGTTTGTTTTATGTAAGAATTTATGAAATTTTTGAATATTTTTTTTGAGCGATTTTTTTTATGCGGTCCTTATCTAACGCACAAAAACAGGTTCAACTGTATATCCATTTAAATTATGTTGTTTCAATTTCCTCTGATATTTTAGTGAAAAAAAAATCTTTATTTAATTTCTGTGTTATAATATTAAATAATATTTAATTTTTCTTTTTTGATTTATAACATTTCTTAATTTTTTTCCTTGATGTTCACTTCATTCATAAAAATACCTAAAATATTTTTATCTTAACTATATGGTTTTATTTTCCATAAACAACTTTTATAGTGTTATATCATACATAATATTTTTATATTATAATGATAGTAATTTTTATATTTTTTAAAAGTTCTAATTTTTAAGTCATGCGCAAAATTTTGAGCGGTTTTTGTCTCTACCTTAGATTGATTATAATTTAAATTGTATACGTTATATGATAATTTTCTCATCAGTTTTGCTTAATCAATGGTAGGTTAAACTATTAACTAGGAATTCTATCAACCATTTAGTAGGTTAATAGCATGCACTGCTTCAATTTTTTTTATTTGACACCTTAAACACTTTGTAATAATTTTTAAAAAATTATTGTTGAAAGTTGATACACATTTTTTAGTTATAAACCTTTTCCTCAACACTATAAAAGATTTCCATTCTTACAGGGCTGGAAGATTCAATTAGAATAAAATATCTTTTCAATTAATGTTTATCATTTGTTTGTAAGCCTTTCATCCCTTTTCCTCTACCTCTCCCAACGTTCTATAAATACTAAGATTTATATTTTCTTTTTAACTTGGACTCACTTTCATCCAAATACCTTTTATATCTAGTATCATTCACTTAATTATTTTGTGCATATTTGCTACAGAGAGAGAGAGAGAGAGTAAGAGAGATAGAGAGAGAGTAGAGTTTTTTGTTTATTATTATTATTATAACATCATTTAAATTTTCTGATTTTATGAGTTAATTTATATGAATAATTAATATTAATTATCCTATGATCCCTGCTTAAACAGATTTTTTTTTTGGAGGACAGCTCTATTTCAAAAGAATTTTCTTGGTCCCCTCCAAATGATACATGTCATATATGCTGATTTTTATATATTCATTACAAATTTTTGGATCACAGATATTCAAAGTTTTTTCAAGAAATCTATGATTCCATGAGTTTTAATCATTTCATTTTTACACGTTAGTTGTCAAATAATGTTCTTATTCAAACATATCATGCCATTTTAAACTTTTAAAAAGCTTTTTCAGAGTTTTATTTCACTAAAAAAATACTTTTCGTATAACATCTCATATTTGTATTGCTGATTTTCAAAATAGTCATCATTTCTTAGTTAATTGTTTGTTTTTCTTAACAATTTTTTATTAATCCATGATAAAATATTGTTCAGCTCAACAGATATGTAAGAACATGTATGCTCAATTCAAATGATATCTGGCAATTATTGAAAATATATGAATTCCTTCCCCCAAAATTACTTTTTTGAGGAATAAATTGCCATATAGAAATGGACCACTTTGCAATGAGTTTTTGTTTCTTTCAAAAGTTGTGAGTTCACAAAATGTTGTGAGGAACGCTTAGGTGTAAAAATATAATGTATTAATTCACCAAAGACTAAGAGGCGGTATAAACATTCTAATCATTAATTAAACTATTCGAATGCAATCAATAGTTCAAATACGTATACCCGAAGTATATTCAGTATACTACTGGGGATTTAAGAATTATATATATAAATATACTCATCGCAGAATTGAATAAAACAGGACTTCCTTTAGCTAACGTTAGCTTCAAATTCATTAAAATCTGAAACGTATAAGAACTAAAAAGGCCTAAAGAGCTCATTTGTGAGACAGCGCTTCTAATATTAATTACTGCTTCTACAGCAGTAATACGCATATAGTCCACCACTCATTTTTGTTTTTAAAATTTACATATTTTACTAGTCCAGCAACTTTTTTGTGTTATTTATTATCTATAATTAAACAAAAATAATTAAATAGAATTTAATTAAAGTCTAGTTGGAAGGGATTTGTTCTGAAGTATTAGCTATTTTTATTAATTCTAAAAAGAAGCAGAAAATAATTTAAGTTTTTCTTATGTACTGTAGTACTTAAATGTTTTTTTAAAAAATATCTTAATCTATTGTAATAAACAGAAATAGAATTTTAATTAATTTCTTAAGAATTTCATAGAAGCATTAAAATTAGCCAGACAGTTCGTCTCAGGTTTCTATAAGAACTTTTAGGCTTAGCGGATAACTTTTATTTTAATGGTTTTTACATGGCTCTTTTTTCTTTTTTTTTTTAATTTTGTAAGTAATGAAAGAGAGTTAATTCCTACAGAAAAAAAACGAGGGGAGAAAAAGAGATTTTTATGAAAGAACGCGAGCATGAACTGCACATGAAACTTGAGCTGAAAAAAGTTATAAAGATCCAAGGAGAAAAAAAATCTTAAAATGCTTTTTTTTTCAATTAAAATCGATAAACTGAAAACGCAGGAATTTAGTGTGGGTTATGCAGGCTAATAAATTAAATTATTCATCTACTTTCAACGTAGTGAAAGTCCTTGGTTAGTAAAATTTTAAAAGCTTTTTTTAGTACACTGTTTAATTTACTTTTAAATAAATGCTTTATTTACTATTCATTATTTGTGGTATGTCCATTTCCGTCCCTATATTCATTAAAAGTATTTCAATATATTCGCAATTTTAAGTTTTACAAAAGTTATTCTCTCATGTGTATAAATATTAAATGACAATCGAAAATATCATATTTAGTAATTTAAATCTTTTTAATGTTTTGTATAATTTATAAGACTTTATTCTTGGCTCTAAATTTTCAGATGAAAGAAAATGTAAATCTCCATATAAGTCATCATGTAAAAAAATAAACTTAATATATGGCCAGAAAATAATTCAAGCACTGAAGTATCATTTATAATTTATCGAGTCATTTCATACTACTCTTGATAGTATGCATAATCCTGTAAATATCACAGTCATTATACCTTTTATCTTATCATACAATTTTAATGCACGAGTTCCTACACTGTTATTTGAAATCAAAGTTATCATGTTTCAACGTTATATATATCACACACACACACACACATCAATTTTTTATTCAGGTCCATATAATTTTTAAATTGTGAACTTAACTTGGAATTTTCAACTTTTCTCAACTTATTTTAATTTTATAAGAAATTTGTATATGAATATATAATAATGTATTATAGCTACTTTATTTACACTAATCACACCTTGATATATTTCTTACATTCTTCAGCTACGTAATACATAAAAATATTTTCCTTCTCTACGTAAAATAAAACACAAACAAGTTAAAATACTTTTTCATTTTAACTTAAAGTACTAGATTTATATCTATCTCGAAATTCTCTAAAATAGCGCTAACTGTAAGGAAAGTTAATCTCTCACAACACTTGCTTAAAAATAAGTTGATTTAATTTACTTAAAACTGAGCTATAAAATATATTTCAACACATACTACATGACAAAAATAAAAATACTCTTTTTAATAATAAAATGTTAACATTTTTCGAAAAATGTCAAACGTCACTAATTTTTTTGAAGATTAAATGCTACCTTTATGCATCCAAAATAGCAAATAATATAGCAAATTATATCAAATTTATATGTTAGGCAAAAGTTTTAGGTTTTATTGAAACATTGTACATATAAATCAATACTGAGAGAGAGGTCAAATTTGTGTGCTTTTGGGAAAAGATATTTTCCTTTCAAGCCAATTCACCAAAAAAGAAATATGAAATGCATGTACGACAGTGTTTCTCAAACTGTGGGGCGTGCCCCCTGGGGGGGGGGCGCGAGCATATCGAAATTAAAAGATTAAAAAAAATTAATTAGTAGAATGAAGTATAACAAAATACTTTCTGACTTAATAAAAAATACACATTTAAACTGAAATAATTTATATATATCATCTGCGATATTACGTCATCAAAAGTAAAAGCTTCTACTTCAAAACCTCATTAGCTAACTTTGATACTATAACCAAATAAAAAATATTTTATTTGATTTGCTGGAAACCCACGATGAGAGATTTTTTTTTATTACGTTTCCTTTTCAAACTTAAAATACTACTCTTTCAGAGAAAAACAAAACCCAGACCCATAATAAAAAAAAATTAGGAAGATAAAACATTCCTCACTGCTATTATTATGGAAATACATTAGCTGTAGGCAGAAGAATGTATTTGCTGCTGTTTGACCTTCGAACTTCCCTGCTCTTATGTATTTGTTTTTTCATTTAGGGAAGTTGTAAATAAACTATTTCTGCTGCTCTTTTTTCCTTGTAAAATATTGTTATGATTTTTGGAAAAGCACAGAGAGCACTTTGAAGGATTACTTGGTCAAGATTTATTTTTATGAGTATTCCCACAAAAATATAAAGCATAATGAAAAACGTTTTACACAATTTTTTTTAGAATATCCATATTGTATTAAATACACTTTTAACCCGGGAGCGGTCACGCCGAGCACAGATTGCACGAAATCAGTAATTCTGGCAAAACTGTTTAATTGTTACCAATGGCCCTGACACTACCCTCCTGTTTCACAGTCTCAACGGGAACAAAAATATGTTTGTCACATATCTCCCTCTTTTTTGGGAGTGACAAACATTTTTTTACAATCTTAAGGTACTTGTTTTGACTGAGTTTCCGGTGCGATCACTTCTTTTCCAAAATATTTTCTATGTTCATGCTACATCCCCCACCCCATTAATAACTTAGTGATTTTGATTGCCTTGTTGTACGACTTATTGTGGTTTGGTAAATGAGCATGATGAGCAGGTAAATGTTTGGTAAATGATAAGAATATATATATACATACATATATATATATATATATATATAAGGAAATGGACATCTTTGATCTCTATTGAAAGAAGGTAAAACTGATAAAAAAAAGGGATGAACCTGCTGAAATAATGCATATTAAAGTAAATTTGAGAAAAGCGATGAACATGAAATGAAAGAAACATTTTCAAATGCTACCAAAAGAACTCCATCAACTAAAATATGAAGCCAAAAGTATCAGAAGACACACTTTGCTTTGTGAAAAACACACAATCAAGCAAAAGTTGAACATGCTATTTGTCGAACATAAAAGGACAGTAAAATTACAATAACTTGAACAAAATATGACAGTTTTGCCTGAAAATAACATTCCTTTATGTTAGCGAAAAGTGTCCGTGATTTGTGTCTTTTTTTAAGGTCACGCACATTTGAAACATTTTAGTTCAGTTTTCTTGGATTTTTTCCTAAAATTATCAAAGAAAAATTGAAAAGTTCTTGAAGGTAGGTAAGTATAGTTTCTCTAATTAAATTATTCACTGGAATTACGATTTTTATTGTGTACTATAAAAATAAATATAAAAAAAGAATTGGGGTGACTCAATAACCCCGCTCAACCATTAGTATCGAGTGCGCGCCTGCTCCCAGGTTAAAACATGTTGAAGACTTTTCGGCTTAAATATTAAAAATAATACAATTACTCTTCATCGGAATTTTTTATACTATTGTTCATTATTTATATATATATATATATATATATATAACATCAATTCTAAATGCTAATGCTGTGAGGCTTAAAATTACAGTTCACTTAAAACTAATTATAATTTGAGCAATCATTTAAAAAAAAACCCATTTTACATTTTTGTAAACATTGTCACGCACTTGGCTTTATTCTCCTTACAATTCAGCTATTATATCAATAATGTTTTATTTTCTTATAAATGAACTCGTGCAAAGAGCGGGTACTTCAGCCGGTATACTTTTAATGTATCAGTATACTGCACAGAGTATTTTATAACTAATTAATTAATACTAAATTAAGAACAAGTTTAATAAGTATTAGCGACTTCCAATGGCTTATCTTGCCGAGCAAAGTTTTTCAAAGGAATGCTTATGATTAGAAATTGACCTTCTGAGTTCTTTTTCTATATTTAGCTGATATCTATATTTTGTCTTCTAAGCTGTCACCGCATTTTGCAATATGTTCCAATTTAAAAATTAAAGAAAGGAAAAATAACATAATAGTTATCGTATCACTTAATTTTTTTTTGCTTAAAAGTAACACATACAAAATTTAATACTTATGTTATTAATTTATACGGTTTATAATTAAAATATCGCGTATTGTAGCTTTAGCGTCAAAGTGCATTATTATTGCATTCTGTACATTATTAATGTATAAGGGAGGCGATAAAAATTGTGATTGAAAAGGGGGCTCCAGTATTGAAAGTTTGAGAAGCACTGATGTACGAACATTAGGTTCACTTGACTATCAAAAATATGATAAAAAATAACTAAGAAAATACACAAGGCTACTATGATTATTAATGTCCTTTTGTAAAGAAGCAATGAATTTAAAATTGAATACAATCTTAAATTAGTTTTACACTCTGTTAGTGTTACATTATTTAAAAATAGTAGTTATTTTTCTATAGAGTATTACAATAAATCTTATTTTGAAGATTGTTTTCAAAATTTAATTTCGTGAGTAGAATAGATGAGATAGATTTTGGGATAGTGTAACAATATTTCAAAATAATACAGTACAAATGTACGGTAAAAAGACTTTTTCCTCAAAACCTTATTGGTTTTTTTTCTAGAGATAAGTGAAAGATATAAAAGTTGATCCTTATTTCTTATGCAGGTTGGAAAGATCATTTTACCCAAGTTTTAGATAAAGCCTTTTATAAAATAAATAAATGAATGCATGTCAAGAGCAACTGTAATTTAACTTAAATACTCTCAATTCCACTTGTTTTTAAAAAATAGATAGATTAAAATAATTCTATTTAAAATAAGACAATTTGGATTAAGAAATTTAATTTTCTCCCTTTAATCTGTTCACTAGCATCAAGCAATTGGACCTAACACTTAACCTTAAACTGAATAAACAACTCAATCCTTTTTAGAAAATTAGCCAGACATCCCATTAAGAAAAGAAAACAAATCATAAATAAGGGAAATAAACTACCATCTCAACTCTGTTAAACTCCCACCTGGCAAAAAGAGCAATAACGCAGTTCTAAAATATAAAAGGGAGAGGAAAAGTAATAAAGTATAGGTTCCCCCCTCTCTCAAACGATTTCTATAACCACCCTCCGCCTTGTTCTTGATCAGGTTGTCAGCAACAACAGCCTCCGCTTCTCTCTGGAGGAAAAAATCACCCCACTCTAGATCAGAATATGTTGATGCTTCTTCGAATTGTGATCTCCATCCAATAAAATTGATGGTCGGTCTCTAAACAATGGCCATTAAGGCTTTTCTATAATGTTCCGTCATCAGTTAATCTGGAAGCGGAGGTAGGGAGCTATCAGCACTTACCACCAATGCAACCCTTAGATGTTTGATATAAAGTAGTGTAGTTCGAGTGATTCCCACCGAGAAGTGTTTCCGTGTAAAGATCTTCGCGGAGCGGATTTTTCCGTAATGTGAAACCGAAACCTCGTAACGGCAATGGAAGCGATAGATTGAAATGGCTTTTAGAGAAGGAATACCGTTGGATCTGTTGATCTACCTTTACCATTAAGGGAAAGAGCACCTGCATTCTGTTTGAACGACAGAATCACGATTAGCTAATCTCTGTGATTGATTGTGGCGGAACTCCAATTCCGAAACGCAATGGCTTCCTTGACTCGCTGCTATTTAATACAATATGGATTGGAAGCAGCCGTAAATCCTTAATCTCGGGAATAGATTGTAGACTGCTTACGGAAGGATAGAAATGTTGCTAATATTTCGTAGTCGCCATTAAGACTGCCAAGCTGTAAGTGGGTGGCATTTATTGAAATTTAAATTGTGTTCCCTTCCAATCGAATAGCTGTTTTAACATAACAATATCCATTTGGGTATTATTTAAGCTTGTCAGAATTCATGGATTTGTCAGATCTCTGAGCAGTACAATCTGATTTGGTCTGTAGTAACAATGTGTACTTATTAATATTTGAATAAAGAGGGTTTTTAAAGGATTTTAACAGTTTTCAATTATATTTAAACTTTAAATATATGACTTTTTTGCTTTGAGTTTAAAAAAAAGAAATAAGAAATGTAGTCATATTTTATGGAGGTAATAAATAAAAAAATCCTGTCAATAATAGTGAATATTTATTTTAAAAAAAGTTGTATGTAGACATTTGGTAACATATAGTATTTCCCAAAAATCAGGCCTATACTGGTTGATCATCAAACATTGATAGCTTACCTGACAAAAGAGGAAAACTATTTTTTTTTCTTCAATTAGTTAAATTTCTCTTTTATGGAGAACTCGAAAATACGAATTATTTCTCCTAGTAACACAGTAAACTTTATCGCCCACTGCATTCAAATGTCAAAAAAAAAAAAAAAAAAAAAAAAAAACAAACCAAAAAAAATTTTTTTTCACACAATATTTACTGTCTATGGTTATCAATGTGCATTCGGAAACGCACACACTCAGGTTTTGGATTAAAATTAAGAGGAACTGTGAGTGTGTGTGTGGAATGTAGACAATTGTGTGGGCTAATCAAATGTAACTGGAAAGGAGTAAATTATAAAATAAATAACAAGTTGGGTGCATCGGCAAAATTCTTTATTTTTAGTTTCAAAATAACTCTTTTGAACGATACAATCAAACGCTATTACTATATATTGTCTGGGCAGAAATTCACTTTTTTTCCAAATTATTTTAAATTAACTTCACAAAACGAATGCCATGCAATTTATTGCCCTAATAGCTATTTTCTCAGCAACTAATTAACAAAACAGTGAAAAAAATTGCCTAGATATTATCTGACACATTGACAGAAAAACAAGGCAAATTAAAGCATTTTTTTAATTATTAATGCAGATATTGGAAAATATTCTATATTCTCTCTCTCTCTCTCTGCACTTAATTCGCTCAACAATATTCAATATTTATTCTGAATAATGAATTCGTTAACGGTATAAACAGCTATTTTTTTTAAAAAAATGCTTTCTACAAATTTAGATGTCCGTGGCAGCTTAGTGACCATGGTCAAAAACTCGTGGCTGGCGTTGTCGAGTCACAGGTTCGAGTCCTGAAGGCAATGAAGATTCTTCATGTATATAGGGGCTGATGCACAAGAAATCTGTGGAAGCTCAAAATCCTGACATTGGCTTGATGTGGGTGAGAGCTGAGGTGTCGTTCTCGTCACTTAACCGTGATTATAAATTGCGAGGTCCATTACCAATAGGCCTTGTGTTGCCTTTGAGTGTTACGTTAGTAAGCATTCACTCGCTCCTTCTATAAAGTTAGACAATGACAGAGAGAGAGAGATAGAGAGAGATTATTTTCTACTAAGGGTGCAATATGTATATAAAAGTATAAAACTTTCAAAAAAGGAAGACTTCCTTTAAAAAAAATAGTGATTTCATTTGTAGAGTTTGTCCAACAAAATTTTTACACCAAACAGGGGTAAAATATAGCACCCTTAATAGACACCTAAAAATATTTTTGTAACTTCAAACTGTAGATGCTCATAAAGAAATAAATTTCTGAAAAAACTAAGAGGTCATGGTACGATTTACACAAAAATTTTTAATTTAAAGATTTTCAAAAGATTTTGGTTGCCTCCTATGTGTGTATACTATGTATAACAGGTTTTGTGCTCAAAATTTCACAAAAAGCTAGCCATTTAATTTTTTTAAGGAAAAAAACTTAAAATTTGTGAAGTGATTTTAAAATGCTACTTTTTCTACAAAAATTTATGCACAAGCATGAAATTAGATTTACACAAGTACGTCAAACTATGTATATATGTATAGCTAAATTTGGTATATGTTTTACGATAACGTGATTGGTATTTGTACAATACTTCTTTTTGTGGATGCTTATTGAAAATTCCTTATAAAATGTATAAATTCTGAGTTCCATTATTTTTTAAGAAATAACTATTGATTTGATTCAAAAATGCATATCAACTTTTGTTGCATTTATTATTAGCAGTAGGTAAAAAAATATTCAAAGTATTAGGCACAATAGAAAAAAATCCTTAGCATTTTAAATAAAATCAAACTAGTTATTTTATCTTCCTGAGATAAGTAAGTTTAAAGTTTTGATTTGTGTGTGGCATAGGGATGTTAATAAAAATGAACGCAAAAGCTATCATAATTCTGTGTTTTTAAGAGAGTTTAGAGCTTTCAAATTTTGTGAGGTTATAAAAAAGTATATAAAGAATAATTTAGGCTAAAAAAAATGTAATTTGTTTTTTTTTACCGATTTTTGTCAATAGAATCGTATTGTGTCCCTTTATGTTTTAATTATAATTTGGATTCTTCAAATAAAGCATAAAATGTCGATAGTGCAATTTATTCATAATACGTATGAGCTTACATGAAATATTAGCAGAATCGAGGACTTAGATTTTTTCCATAACAAAAAGTCTGTTGAAAGCTGATTCCCTATTTTATATATACAATCACCAATGATTCAACACTTTTAATTTTTGATAGGTAGGGTATTAATTCTTTTGTTCACATACAGAATTTTTTCATTAAAATATAAGATGTTTCATCGACTTATTTTAGCGAGTATGCATTTTGTATAATTATGCATTAAATACGCGATGAAAATTTTCTTAAATTTGTTGTGAAAGTTTATCAACATGGAAGTATGAAAATTTTGCTTCGAATGAAAAATGTGAATTTTAACACATCATTATGTAAGCATAGGAAAATTAAAACTATACGTATATATGTAAAATATATAACTTTCAAGTATAAAATGTTCGTATGTAGAACGATAGTCCCTTTTCTAACATAATATATATGCATATGTGTTACCGTTAAAGTGAATAAATCAGTTAATCTGCAGATTAGCTTGGTAATTTGCACATTAGCAAGGGTGGCCCTTTAAAATGCAGGAAATTATTTCATTTCTCGAATTACCTATACAATCTTCAATCTTAAATAGATAATCTACACATTACTTACTTGAAACTAGTTAATCTGCGCATTACCTACAAGATACTCGTGGAAGTAAAAATAAAATCTTTGGAGGAACAGCAGCAAAATGTGTGTGTTTCTGTACTCCTAATTTAAATGTTGTTTATGTATCTTTTTATATCTAAAGGACTAAGTTAATACAGTCATCAATCAATTGAAGAACTACCACTGACAGAAAAAAAAATCCCAACACCTAGAAAAAACTATTGTAAAGTAATTAAATTTAGACAATATGACTGTCTAGTTGACATGTTTAAATGATCAAATTTTCAAAACCCCAGGTTAATGAAAGCTCAAGAAAATGCATTTCAAATGTGAAATGCTGTTACATTAATAGCCGGTGTAATCGCCAGAATTTTGAGTGCAAGCCTGCATGCATGGTGTCATACAGACGCCGAAGGTCCCTTTGTGGTATGGAGTTCCATGGTTGTTGTACTTGTGTAAATACTGAGATGGCCAGTGCTAGCTGTGGATGATGCTGGAGTTGTCGTTCAAAGATATTCCATAACGTACATAATGGGAGACAGATCTGGTGATCTCCCAGGCCAAGGTAACATGTCAACACTCTGCAGAGCTAGTTGCATTCCAACAGCGGTGTAAGGGTGAGCATTATCGTGTTTGAAAACTCTTCCTTGAATGCCATTCATGAATGTTAGTATTATAGATTGAATTACCAGACTGACGCCCAAATTTGCAGTCAGTATATTTGGTATAATCCCGAGAGTGCTCCTGCTGTCGTAGGAAATTGCTCCCAAACCATGATTCCAGGTGTAGATCCAGTGTGTCTAGGCCGCAGAAAGTTTATTTGCAGGCGTTCCCATGGCCTTTTTCTGACCAACACACGGCCATCACCGGCTCAAGGCAGAATCTATTTTAAAAAGCAGGTTTAAAGTATTTATGCAATTAAAGAAATTAACATAATGTTATTTACTTTTCGATATCTGAATAATCACTTTAATACAATCAAGCAAACAACGAATTAATTTACAGATCTATCACCAATCATTTGAAAAACTATTAAACAAAGAATCAAAGGGGTTAAACATATAGTTACAACTAAGGAAATGAATTTGCGAAACACATGCTAAAATTATGCCTACTTATTAGTGGAATCTAAAGATTGGAGCACAGATTTTTCTCCTTTTTATATGACTGTTATTGTTATATATATAAAAAATATTACTTTATTTTTAAATATGATTTATAAAACTACACGGATTAATTCGGGATATCATTAATTACTTTTGCAAGACTGAATTTATTTATTTTTTACTAAGCTATCGAAACTAAATAACTGGAAATACAATTCTAGATTCAATGATAAATTTTCTTGATTATATTGCTAGAATATAAATAACTATATCATTAATTTTATACAGATGTGAAATCAGCTTTAACTAATAAAGGTTAAATTAAATTCTACGCAGCATTATCATAGCTCCCACCACCTCTTTTTCAAAGCTAATATATGTTGTCAAATGTTTTAAAAATTACTTTAAAAGCATTATTTATTTTCCTTTATGTGAATGTTTCATATCTTCCTAACAACATTAATGGGCGTGTCTTTAAAACCGCAGTGACTGAAATCCCGCTCTACATTTATAAATAATTTATTTTTTCTTTTCTAATTTCATCAACCCCCGCTGAGATGGAAATGGAGCTAATATAGCAAAGAAAATAAATCCTTCTTCTCGCATTGTTTTCTGCAAATCTATTATTTTGTCATGGGGTGTAAAATACTGTTTTCGTATTCCGTTACGTCTTTCTAATCCCCAGGCTTGCACTTTTAATAAAACCTCCAGAAAAGATAAATTCATCAAAATAAGATACTTACAGAGCTCCTATAGATATGAAGCTATTTAACACTTTTTGTTTTTGAATCAAAGTATTTGAAATAGATATTAGAATTTTATTTGTAAAAGATGTAGATAATCTTATAACAATAAAGAGTTGCGATATTTGAAATACCTTAATTGAATCACAATGGCATTGGAGAATTAAAATCTTTTCAAATGTATTGGACGAATAAAGAACTTAATAAGAATTTACTTTTATTAAAAGCTTATTAGAACAACTTATTTAGACTAGCGCAGAGTTTCTTTACCTCGTACGTGATATCCAAACAGTAAAATAATTTATTCTTGTAAAAATCTACATTAATCTTACGTATATAGTAATAAAAAACTAAGAAAGAGACTCCAAAAAAAATTAAAAGTACATTGTGAAATTTAATACTTTGGAGATTTAATAATTTTTAGACGTTTTTATAAAGTGTAAAGGCGTGGGGAGTGGGTGGCTTATTTACAAATCCGCTAATCTTGGGCAAAATGTAGCCTAGGAAAAGCAGTTTTTTAACACTTTCCATTAAACATGCACCAAAGATTTTAATCTTTTAGTTTTTTGAATGTTTTGAAAGAAAATTTTATTATAAAAGAAAAAAAAAATCATGAACTCTTCAAAGTCAGTATCTGAACTTGATTTTCCGAATAGCTGATGAATTTCCCATTTATTCGCCGGATGTCTGAATACATACAATCATCATTTAGCGAGTAATACTTCCAAGGGTGAAACATCGGTCGATGATCACGTGCCATTCACGAATTTCTCTTACCACTCATTTTCTGAGCAAAAAATAGGCACCAAAAATATGATTAGCACAAACAGAAGCACAAGATAACAAATGAATTGAAAAAAATATTTTAGCTTCATATAGAGTTACAGAAATAAAATTGCCACAATTGGCGTCTTGCGTTTTACTTTACAGAAATACGACCGGAAACTATTTTCTATCCATTTAATATTATTTTTGCCCTCATGATAACATGCTTGAAAATTAGAGAATTTTTTCTTATTCTTTTTTTTTAATTCGGCTTGTATACAGGTTTAAAATTTCGGGTTAATTTTCCAACAAAAAAGGCACTTTCGGCTTATACATGGATCACCTTGTATTCGGATACGTGCAGTAACTGATTTCTATTTAAAGATTTCTCCTCAAAGTTATTTTTATTCAGACTTTATAAGAACAGTTTCTTATTAAATAAAAGAAAAAAAAAATCCAAAATGCAGGCTATTTTCTTCCATTCAATAACACAAAAAAGTTTCTTATTCCACAGTTATTTCTTTCTGAAAGAGACAATGGAAACCCACAATAAACTTCATCTTGAACATTATCTTCCATCAATAACCACGTAGCCCATGACGAATAAATATCTCATTCCATTTGGTGAGTTTCATTTCAGTTCTTTATTGAATGAATAGATGTACAAAAAGAGCAGTATTTGATGTGGCCAAGAGTCTTATTAATGGAAAAGAATACAAGTCCGTTACGACAGAAAGACACCATTACCTTCTTTCCTCACTGGATCTGAAAAGGGACTTTCAGTCTATTCAGCAAGAAGAAAAAAAGTAAATAAGGTGCTACAAAAGGTGTCACGAAATTCGGATGCCCAAGTAGTTGGTTCCCCAAATAACATTTCTCTAACCAGTGACTTTATTAACTTTTAGGAATTCTGTAATTTTATCTACGAAGAATTTGTCCAAGCTATATCTGTCTGTTCACTGCATCATTTCCGGAACAAATTTTCCCTCTCCTTCAGATTGCAACTCCATTTCCTGGACAATACCACCAATTCCGGTTATATGAATTTCCTCGCCTACCTGGTTTATCCCAAAGAAAACTTTCGTACGGAGAGAAATTACACTCCGTACATACAAAAATAGTTTCTTTATTAGTCTTAGCTCCAGTTTCGGAAATATATGTTTGATTCGTTTAATTCTATAGGCATCTCAATGCCGCAAGTTATTATAATATATATATATATATATATATATTACCTTTGAAAAACAACTCTTTAATAAACGGAGAAATGTTTTCCTTACAAATAGAATAAATATATGTATTTAAAAAAATCATCATTTTCCATGCTGCAATTAAATTGTATGTTTGAAATTAAAATTACCTGTAGAATTCTGCAACATATTAGAAAAATAATACAAATTCATCGAGGGCGCGCAGTTATAATTAAAATCCATCTCTAACAAAATGTAAATCAATATCTTTAGACAAATTATTATTTCCTTTTCGTATATTAATGAAGAAGTTATTTTGAGCTAAAAATTTTAATAGGAAAGAAAGTTACCGCGTACAAATGAAAAACATGTTTTTCGAATGCTATTTTTTTAAATGTGAAATTATTTTTCAAGGAATTTTACCAAAGTCATTAGTACAGTGTTCAGTTATTAAGCATGTAAATTTCAATATTTCTCTTAGCGATTATGCCTAAATATATATTTGGAGTTTTAATTATTTAAAGATGAATATACTTTTTATTTATTTTGGTTTACTTTGCGTTATTCTTAAGCAGTTTATTAAATAATTCTTATGTTACAACATATTGTAGTATATCTGAAAAGCATTTCAATACATTTGAGAGAAGTTATATTACTGCTAGTATATATGTAGAACAGTGATATTTCTGCTAATATATCTAGAAAGCAATAACATTATTGAGAACTGAATCAGAGAAAAAATTAAAATAACAAACTAAATTGATATCTCTTTGAGATGAATAAAATTAATTCACTAGTACAGTGTTTCCTGAAGTGTAGTACGTGTACCTCTAGGATTACGGGAAAAGTTTGGGGGGTACGCGTTGTCCCGGTGTTTGGTGGGGATATGCGCAACACCGTGCTTAGTTGCGCCTAATTCTACGTTGTCATGAGTGAAGTCAAGACAGTCTTGTGAGGCATGAGATGGTCTGGTGTGTGACACGGAGGCAGTAGCGCACACAGAAGTTTTCCAAGGGGGGAGGGGGTCCAGGATCGAAAGTCCACCATTTTTGTATCATGCTCCTTTTCATTTTGTCGATTTGGGGGAACAAAAAACAGTAAAAAACTAATTATTGAATACATAATTAGTATTAATTAATAAAATTAATCATTAAAAACAAATATTTAATTAAATGTTACGTATTATATACTTAAAATTATAATCAATCGGGAAAAAAATCAAGGGCTTTGGGGAGGGTCCGGACCCCTAGGACACCCCCCTTGTGTGTGTCACTGCGCGGAGGGAATATACCACACTTCATTACAGAGACAAATTACTTAGTTAATAGTTGGTGTTTTTTTTCTCCAAGCACCTGTACATTTTTAACTTTTGTGCGATTTTCTTCGTCTTGTAAAGTTTCTTTTTCAGCATTTGTATATATTAAGTCGGAAAAAAAGGAACAGACAGTTGCACATGGAACTGCATCTCAGATTAAAATTAACAACTAGGGAACCAAATTATGACGATCTTTCACCTCAGCACAGTTTCATCCTCCTCGTTAATTCAAATAAATGTTATATATAATTAACTTTTATTTATATTTCATAATGAATAATTTTATTTCTCTTTTTTATTGTTATTTTGTGTATGTCACAAAAAATAAAAAAAAAAAATAGGTTTTGATTGTTATTGAAACACATCCATTTTTTTTTTCTTTCTTTTTTGACAAGGAACACTCAACGATCCGAAAATTATAAAAGGGTTCACATATGTCAAAAGTTTGGAAAACATTGCTCTAGTATAATTATTTTTTAGTTCACTATTATTTTGAAGTATTTAATCATGCATGTAATTAATATCACAAAGTAATAGAATTACTTTCTCGTTAGCTTTATAAGAGATACATTAATTAAATATTGACAAATTAATAAAAAGTTTTTGTAATATTTCTTAGGAAATATTTCAAATATTTTGTAACATTTATTGTTTAAAAAATATGATGTTTGATACATTTTAAATAGATGACTTCAGTTGTATTACTTAGAAATAACACATCTCAAATTTACTTTAACTAATTGATATTGAAAAATGAGAAAGCAGTAAGGTATCTGATTACGTTAAGAGCTGTGATTTTGCAAAAGTGTATAAATGAACATTTTTTTTTTGTATTTAATGTCATTTGAATTAGAATATACATATAAAATTGTCTTAAGAATATTTTTACAATAAAGAGTAATTTATATGCAATTTTTAGACAAAAAATGTAGAAAGAATAACATATTTTCAAGACAATCCCTTTTTATGGAAAATGCTTCTATAATAATAATATTTTGCCTATATATAGATAAAATTTCTCATACAGAACCTTACCTGGAATTTTTGAAAAATTCACATTATTTTCAGAGCTACTATTAAGAAATAATATCCTATGTTTTTTTGTTAAAATATATCTACTCAGATATATTAAAATATGAATAAATCCACTGTACTAAATAAAAAATTTCAAAATTCCTAGTTAAGTCTTCCTTGTTGCCAAAAAAAAAAAGCAGCTAAATTATTTTTATTCTAATAATATTCTTAAAACAATTTGAAATGTATATTCTGATTATCAAAAGGATTGTTTATTTATGCGCTTTTTTAAAATGCCAATTCCAATCGTAGTCGGATGCTTTAAAATAAGATGAATAATATAGTTCTTAGATGTGTTTTTAGTAATAATATGAATACTATTTAATATGTCCATTGATCGCAATTATTTTATTTCATATGATAATTAAAATAATAAAAATTTTAAAAAAATGTTAAGAAATTTAAAAAAAAACATTGAAAAATAAAAAATCTTCAAAATTTAATTATTTTTAAAGTATTTTATAACTTAGTATTTATTACTATATTCAATGGAAAGTTTCTTTATGAGTATTCTTATTAATTTTTTGTTGAGCTAGTATTAAAAAATGAATGCCTCAATGAGCTTATAAAGACACAAAACAAAATGCAACATTATGTTAGTAGTAACCAGAAATTTAACTTCAACGATAATATTCCTGGAAACCCAAAGAAAATTATGGCTGAAATTAGAATATTCTTCAATATGTTTCTCAATGACGTACAGAGGTAATTTGCATTAAACTATCAAAGAGTGATTACCAGCATCGATAGTGATATCTCGTGACGAGCAGCCATAGAGATTTGACGTATTCTGAATATTAATGTGTAAAGCGTGATCTTCAAATTTCGGAAGAGGAAAGGTGGCATGAACTTAAGAATAATATTGCCTTGTTGTAGCTTTACATTCATAAAAAGAGATTTATCATAAGTCACTAGTCCTAGACATATAGAAAAATAAGGGAACCCATAATTTTAAATATTTTATTTGTTATTTGCACATTTATGATAAGAATTAGTTACTATTATAGTTATTAGTGGTATTTCTTTTACTTAAAAATTGTGGTATATGTAATCTGTAAATTTCTTGTAAATGTGTTTAGTTATTGCTTTTGCTAGTAGAAAAGATGGGGAAGAAAGAGTATGTATATAATTTAATGGCAAAAGCGTGCTAAAAATTGCAAAAATAAAACAGCAGTTGCCTGGTTTTCCAAAAATGTAGTAGTGTATAACATAATTTTTTTATGACTAGGGAAAAAGTTACTTTAAGAACTATAATTCAGTGTGTAATAACTAAAAATATCAAAAGAAGGAAAGTGTGTAGCACTTTCATATATATATAAAGAGAAACAAAAATACAGCTTATTTAGTTACTCATTATATTATGCTTTTATTATTTTATTTTCATCTAAGTTACAATACTCAAAATTATACAACTATTATTTTATTTATATAGAATTACTTTTTAATTACACGTTAATTGTATGTATATGTCAAAAAGATTTGTTATACACTATATATAGCCAAATGTAATGTGACATTTTAGACTTTACACATTTCTCCAAATTGTTATAGCAATACTTGACGAAATGTTTTGCCTTTTTAAGTAATGTACATGGTAGAACACGTTATTTCCCTCCAACAAGTTGAGAAAAATAGTTACTTCTGTGAAATAAGCTCAAAATAATTTGTCACTTTCACAAAATATTTAATTAATTATATTTCTGCAGTTTTGTAAGAATCTCACCAATATTCATGATATTATTTATACAAACGTTTAATTTTGAAATTCTGAATTTTTTTCAGGGTCTCTTTGCTTATAATATCCAAAATGTGCAATCTTATTCTTAAAAAAACTTTCTAAGGTAACGGTAACGTACAAGAAAAACACGATGCTGAAACTTGAAATGAAAAATCATTAAATATTCAACATAATAAAAACAGTAAAAGAAATTATATTGTGCATAAGAAAAAAAAATTTTATACGATTAATTGTTTTTTAACGTCACATTTCGAAGTAATATGAGGACTACTGACAGTGAAACCTCTTACTTTGAGCCATATTATATAAAATGCAAAAGCAACAAAAAATATATTTTTTACTGTTTGAAAATACCGAAAAGCATTTGCAAAAATCTTTAAATAGTGTGTTGTTTTTTTAATATTATTAGTATAACCATGATTTCATTTTTAAAAAACTCGCTTAATACGATCTAGAAATATTTCGAATTTTTTGTGATTTAATATTCCTCAAGAAATAAACCCTTTTAAAAAATACCAACAAGAAAGTTACCACTTTTATTGAAACAAAGCATGAGTAAAGCTTATACATAGATAATGATAAGATTAAAAATTTATACCAAAAGACCCATTTATGCATAGCAACTACAGTTTGAACATTAATTAGCAAACGGTAAAACACTTGTAGCGGGAAATCTCTTGAGGTTCCCTCTTAAAACTAGCATGGAGTAATATTTTTTAATAGTTTACTTAGAGTTTAAATACCATCTCTTTACTATGGAAAATAATTCTAAGTTATAACAGGAAGTGGAGACAAAGGAGATGAATATGGAAATAGATAGCCTGTAGTTAGTTGAGAAGTCAGAGACTTACAATACAGAGAATTTCGCATCTAGTTTGAAGATTAGAATCACTAACTAGTTAGTACTTTGTTATCTAAATCTAGACACTTTTTTTATTTGAGAAGGAAAGCCATTTTTGAAAATCCTCGGATAAGTCTTCTTGAAAGTCAACGTAAGCAGAGGAGCTTCAGTCATTTTATAAGAATTATTATTCTCAGTGTCTGCAAGTATTTCAGACAAGTGAATTGTCGATTATTTAAGTAACAGTTGGTCTTCCTTTAGCACAGGAACAGTTATTATAATAAAATCATTAACTCTATCATTTATATTTACAGTTATTTCCTGGTGTGTTTTGTGTCATGTAAATTACTACTGTTGTAAGGGCAGGGTCGAGCCAGAATCTCTCGAGTAGGGAATCCTTGGAGTTTGATGGTAAGGTATTCCTAATTCATTTTTTCAGACATTCAACAACTGTTGCTGCAAATCTGCTACATTTTTGAGTGCCCAAATCTGGTGACTTCCCATGTTCAGAACATGTTTGGTTAACAAAAGATATGGTGATTTGTCGCGAAAGGTAGAGTATCAACAGTACAAAAGCACACCAGAGATATTCGAGACACATATGGATGGCCTGAAATTATCTAGTTGGAAAAAGGTATCAGGATGGCGTTCCATAATAAAGATTAAAATCAACCGCAGGATTTATTCAACATATCGTATAAAACTCTGCATTGCTAAAATTGAACGCGTGATGACAACAAATGACCTGTTGTCCTAAGAGATAGCAATCCATCCCAAAACAGCCAATGTAAAAAAACTTCTGTAAAACATAGAACGTATTGTGACCGTTGGTCCCGGCCTCTCCAGATACCAATCCGATGGTTTTTTCCAAGATTAAAAAGGGACTCATCACTGAACACATTACTATGCCAATCTTCTGGTAGTCACAATGAAAGTCTACGAGTCACCCAACCGGTATAGTGGTTAGCGACGCTGACCGTGTTGCCGTAGGGACTGGGTTTGAATCCGGGGGAAGAAATGGATATTTGTAAATGTATAGTGCCTTTGCGGCATGGAGGTACTCTAAATAGCCGTCGAGCTGCAAGTCCTTTCATGTGGTTGGTGGAAGGGGAAGATAGTTGGGAGGCCCCTGGCCATCCCCAGGGGGTTTTCTCCCTCTAAATTGGGGCGTATCCGAGAAAAATCGCATTGTCACCTGCATGGTGCTCAAAGCTAAGGCTAACGGCAGTCGTAAAAATTCTAGCCCTTAGCCGAGATGAATTTCGCGAGCCTCGATCTGATTTCGTCAGGCAGGTGGTATTAGTCACAACAACAGGTCTACGAAATCATTCTAAACGACCTTGATGTGGGGGCAGACGTTTTAAGGTCCACTGGTTGCATAACCAAACTCAGAGGGCCTTGAAGTAGTGGAAGGTTCCACGGATAGTATGGAAGAGAGTGTTACACATTAGATAGAGGGTAATGGTTCCTTTAAAGTACTCCGTCCGGTCACACAGTCATACGTTTTTGCCTCAAATCGTGTACCTAAACTTTTAGACTTGATTCCACTGGTGATGATAAAGTTTCTGCAGCAAAACCACTCCTGCGAACATTTTTGAAACATCCGCGTTTTATTACGATGTAAGGGGCCTCCTATTACTCGGTATGACAAGCAGGTTTCATGCATCTCGACTGTGTGACCACTTTCGAAGTTATCCAATTGGTTATGAGGTACTTAACAACTTCGTAAGGACATCATTGGCTATGTCAGCATAAAACGTCAATTTCGACAACAAGGGAAATATTAACTATCTCCAATAGTTGTCTGGTGCGCAGATGAAACATGCGCTGTGGTGGAAGTTAATATTTAATTATTCCCGTAAATTAAATTATTTGCACTTGGTATAAAGAAATTTTCAAGCAAAATTTCAAGGTGGTCGGTTTATTTTACAAATGTTTTATTTTTACAAAAGAGGGTTTTCTTTACATTACAATGGAATGAAAATATGAAACACAGAATTTTACTTTATGAATATTTATTTTCGATCAATTTTAAAATATTTATAACTTAAAATCCGTATCAAATTGGAATCTGTAAATAAGCTTGAATTTAGAATTTAAATAAGCGTATGCTTAATTGTAATTAAAAAATCTGAACAAATTGTTTCCCTATTTTTTTTCAGCATAAATATAATATTATACATATGTATAATGTTTTGAATACTTAATCTGAGGGGATTAAAGTAAATAATTAAAATAGATTTAATTACAACTTTATGCGGACATTCTTTGATAACCGTAATAATTTTTTATTCGCTCTTTATATTATAGAAATATTTTCGGGTAATTTAACACTAGTACTTTTTATCTAAATCAACTTATACCTTCAGGATTCACAATATTTTTCTTTGAACTATTTTTTCTTAAAATGTTTGCTGAAATTTAATTTTAAAGATTTAGCCGGCGGAAAGAGTCTATAATATGATTGTAAAACCATTCTAGATTTTTCTTTTGTCTTTAAGTGTGTGAGAGCGTGGGCGTGTGTATGCATATTATGTATACATTTGAAAGAACTAACATCTCTTGGTAAGGCGGAAAAATTCCTCAAATACTCTCTGTAAAAAGGAGGCATGGAAACTCGAATATTCTCGAATAAAACTCGAAATTATTTCATGTACATTAATTTCAGATGTTTTAAAGGCTTTTTTAATACCTACTCTTACGACTCAATTTATTATCTTTACAATTTGTATATTAGATTTTGTTTATTTTCCCGTTGCCAGTATAGTAAAATAGTTAAAAGTTGAATTATGAACAAAATAATTTTAAGTAATAAATATCAATTTATATTCAGTTTGATTCAAAAATCAAGTGATAATCTATGATGTTTAATCACAAACGTTTAAAGGTTTTTTAACCCACATTAAATCTCAATTAATGTTTATTGATTAAATCAATTTATCAATAAAATTTTTGATTATTTATTAGAATAAAATACGTTAAGACGGGAGAAAAAAACCATTTTTTCCCCAAATTTTCTAAATATGATTTAAGTTTACTAATAAAAATTATATGTGTTAATTATTAGCTTGTGAGATTATTATTAAATACAATGCATTACATAATTTAAGTTATATTTCCACATAATATTCTTGTCACAAAGGATAGACCTAAACTTATTTCACTAAATAAGTGGTTGAACAAAAACATATTTCTCTCCTGATAAACATATGAAATTAGTGATGTTGAAATAAATTATATTTTATTTCAAAATTATATTAATGAAGATGATACTTTATAAAACCTCAAAAGCTTACAATGTACATTTATTTGCAAATTAAGAATTTCAAACTAACATGCGTGTGTATTGGGGTTTTACAGAATACTAATACTGGCAACATTTTCCATTAAATTTCTAAATTAAAAACTGATGAAAAGATAAAATGTTACAAATGATTCCATTAGTGAGAAAATAATTTTTTCAAAGACTTTTTAGTTTTTTTTTTTTTTTTTTTTTTAAAAGTCTTTTTTTTATTTTTTATTTGACTTCATTTATAACCACATTAATTTTAATAATTACGTTCGAAATTTATTCTTTCAAAATTTAATAGTTAGATATACTTCTAACTTTAAACAACTTATAATATTCCATTTTTTTGCATTGAAATAGAATACGAACATTCCGGAAAGTAAAATTTTTATATTATAATTATTAATGAAGTTGGGGAGAATTGACACACATATTTCAATGGAACATAACGAATGGTATTATTTTTTCAAAAGCATCTCAAAGAAGCTTTCCACGAAATTAATGGGAACGTGCATATTCTCTTTGTCTTACAACTGTAGAGAAAGAGTAAGAATTAAATAAACACACAAGTATTATTAATGAATAGTTAATGGATTGAACAGAACTAATAGCTCTGAAGATAAATTATCATTGTATTTTTACAAGCATGTGTTGAATTTTTTCAATTATGAATAAATTGATACATGTGAATAATGAACATACATAACAGAAAGACGTCTTGCTTGCTTTTTACTATTATTAGTGTAAGCAATCGAATTTAATTGTTTATTTGATAGTTAAATTTCTTTTACGTCAGCGAAGAAATTGTATTGATGAATATCGTAATGCTTGGGATAGATTTCGATCAAAATAATCATTTTTAAAGGATTTTAAATTTAGATAGCTATTAAGCGTTTTTTTAAAGCTCCTTTGCCATAATTGCGGAGTATTTTCTATTCAAGGATAATTTCAAAAATAAGTATGTAGCAATTGTCTAATGTGCTTACTTTTAAACAAATAATTTTATCAAAATTAGTTTAATTAGGCATATTATTAGGTTTTCACGATTGTTTGCTTGCCTCTTACATATATGTATTATGTAAAACAATACTTGTGTTCAAGATACTACAAAAAGAAAACATTTAATCTTTTAAAGGAAAATTTAAAAATTGTTAAGTGATTTTAAAATGCTACTCTTCCAAAAATAATTGACTTATTCACATAAAATTTGATTTACAAGTACCTCGAACTATATGTAATGAAAGATTTAATGGGTTTTGTCATAACATGATTGATATTTGTAAAATACTTTTTCTATGAATACTTATTGAAACTTTCTTAAAAATGCATAAATTCGAAATACAACTTTCTTCTTAAAATCATGTATTGCTTTGAATCAAAAACTCATACCAACTTTTGTAACGTGTATTAATAGTAATAGTTCAAAAAAATATTTTAAAATATTAATAATAACACAGTACAACTAAAAGACTTAACATTTTAAGTGAAAAGCAAGAAATATATAAAAAATAAAATTAAGTCAATTCCTACTTAGGTCGACAAAATTTTTTTTTTATTTTAGTTACTTTTTATTAAATAATTACAATTAATATAAATATATATATATACATATGAGAGACAGAATCACAATATTAAGTGGCAAAATAGAAAGCGATTTTCCTTGCAATTTTCCTTTTTCCTTTCTATATAGGGTATTGGACTATTATTCTTGTTTGTTACTATTTATTCATGTTTAATTTAACTATGAATTATATTTGAAAAAACTGTATTAACAACAAGTGTCATACACTAAAAGTTTAAAAAAATGTATATGAACTTGAGAGGATGAATAAAAAGTATTTTATTAACGATTGGAAATTTGAACAAGACATATATAAATAAACATATAGGGAGAGTGTGAACTAATGGTAGGAATTGAAGAAATTAGAGATTTTGTTCTTTCTGGGATAAATAAGTTTAAAATTTTTATTTACCACTAAGATATGAATAAAAATGAATATAAAATTTACCATAACTCTGTGTTTCTTAACTTAAGTTCTCAAATTTTGTGAAACTGTAGAAAATTATATAAAGATTAGTATTGACTAGGGTAATTTTATTCAATTTTTTGACCAAATTTTGTTAATTAAATAATAGACACATTGTGTTCTTTTAAGTTAACTTAAGTAGCTTCGTGATTTTTATCTCATCAATACGTTTCTCCACTGGTGTCATTTAAAAAGAACAAACCTATGGGACAGTTACTATTAATTTGATGTGGTGGCTTTTTTTTTAAACTAAGCCACAAGAATATTAACCATTATCCTTTGAAAGAAATGAGCATTATAAAAACGTCTTATCGATACGTCAGTTGTTCTCAGGTGGATTCTAAGGTTATTCACTTCCGAAAAGAAATGGCTTAAATAAATATATATAAAAATATTGTGGTTAGCGCTTAAAAATAAGTTTATCCTTCTTGCAATCTTTCTCCTTCATCTTAATATTTTATGTCTCTATTTAAATACTCTTTATTAACTATAAAGATGGTCAATCAGTTAGCAAAAAACCTAAAAAGTAATTTCAAGAGTATAGATTATTATTGACGTTTTTTTTTTTTATTATTATTATTCATAGAAATAGAAAATAAACGTACTCTCGAAATTGTAATTTATTATTGAGGTTAAAATTAATTGGTAGTTATTTTGACATTCATTGAAGAGCCTGATCCATTTAAATGAATATTCAGGGAAAATCGTTTAACTTGAAGCTGAGGAGACTGAAATATTTTTTATGTTAAAAGTAGAATTTCGTGTTGAAGAATATTGCGAAAAAACCCCATAAATTGAACAAAATTAAGTTTATTATATAGGGTACATTTTATTTACATAGATATTTATATAAGCATGTATTTAATAAAAATAAATGAAACAAAAACATTCACAAGAAATTAATGAAATTTAATGCAAAATTTTCAAGCTTTTCTTTAAAATAAAATATTTATTGAGTTTTTTTAACATAATCTGATATTTTTCTTTGCTTTGCCATCTTAGCATCAAATTCTCAAAAAATTGTTCAATGTAGTCCATTGTTTCATTCCTTTTACCATTGCAATGGGCGTCTAAATAACTTTTCATGACTTTCCTAATTTCGGATGACGTAAGAACAGGAGTTGCATTACTCATTTCAGTCGTCAGTATCTGCATCAATAATACGTTTTGTGCTTTGAAAAAAGTCCCAAAATTTCTTTGACTGCCATAATTGGAGCTGTATACACATATCACAACAACGAATTCTTCTAATGATACAGTAGAAACGTCCAATAATACAGAAACTTTCTTAAACATTTCATTAAAAAAAAGTGACGGCTCGGTTTCAATATCATTCTCCCAGAAGGGAAATATTTTCGTGTTAAGCGATTTTCGTTTCATGTTAAGAGAAAAAATAAATGAAAATACATAATAGCTTGTCGGGACCGTTGCATTATTTCGTGTTAATTGATATTTCGTCTTAAGCTATTTCGCGTTAAACGTATTTCATTGTATTAAAGGAGCATCATTATGAACTAAATTAGATGTTTCTACATTTAGAATCAAAGTAATATACACTTTTATTAATTAAAAAAGCAGACCTTTTGCCTCTTTTATCTTTTAGCATGAATGCTTGAACTATACTAGTAGGCAATATGAATTTTATAATTTTTGAATAATTTCACCCATTGCTATTTTTAATATGAAAACGCCATACTAAATTTAAATAGCAAATATTTATATATAAAACATTTATTTTTATAGCATTCAAATTTTAAACTTTTTCAAAACAACAACATAAAATTATGTTTTTCCCTCCATTGAATTTATATTCATGATTTTGGAGAAATAATTTATTTTTCTTCTCCTAGCCTTGCGGTGTAATTTTTCTCAACACATGTAATTTTGAAAAAAGAAGAAAACGTTTTTTGAGCTTCTAAGAAATATGCTAAAAAGGAACTACATATGAATAATTGATAAAATGTGTAAAATATGTTCCCTATATTGCTATGTTTCTTAGAAATCACTCACTTTTTTTTTAATGCTAGAATGCTCAACGCTGTTTTAGGTTTTTGTCCTGAAATATGTCATTCATCGATTCTGTTTCTTCCGAAAATTCCTCTTATACATCGTAAATATTCATGCATAAAAGGAAACATCTTCAAGATTAGTTTTTCTTCCTTCTTTTTTCTCAAACGAGCTTTCTTTTTTACTAGAAAAAAGGTATGGTGCTCATATGGACAAAAAACTAAAGTTCTTCAGATTCTTCGACCCTTGACAGTCCAAATTTTTTCCTGATTAATCCTTATATTCACACACTATTTAATTGGTGCAATAAAAAGAAATGTAAAAAGCAATTCCGAACGCAATATTCAGGTAAAGGTGCACAATGTGACCATTTTCTTTCTTTTTTGTCACTGAAAAGAAAAAAAAATATTTTAAGGGAATATACTAAATAGGAATAAATCAGAGAGAGTTTACAGAAAGTCTCCAATTAATATTTTTTTATTATTATCGAAAAAATTTAATCTATTTTAGAGTGTTTAGGAAATAGCTTACAATGCCCTTGAGGCAACCCTTTAAGATGAAATTTGAGCACTTTAACTCTTAAGACTTTAAGGTATCCGACTACGTTCGGAACCATGATTTTAAAAAAACGCATAAATGGATAATTTTCATGTATGTAGTGTCATTTAGATTAGAATACATGTATAAAATTGTTTTAAGGACATTTTGACAAAAAAGAATTATTTAAATACAATATTTCGGCAAAAAATTAACTTAGAATAACATTTTTTCAAAATGTTCTCCTTTTGTGAAAAATGCTCCTATTATAATAATATTTTGCCTGTATGTAGCTCAGACCTTCGTACAGAGGCTCAACTATGATTTTTTTAAAAATTCACATTATTTTCTGAGTTACAACCCAGTGAAATAATTACCGGCGTTTTTTCCTTACAATTGCTCCCCTCTGTTGTCATAAAACATGGATAAAACCACTTCTAAGTTATATATTTCAAAAATTCTACTGTAAAAAATTCAGGTAAAATGTTACTGTAATAGAAGCATTTTTCACAAAAGGAGAATATTTTGAAAATGGGTCATTCTATGTTCATTTTTTGTCAAAATATTGTACTTAAATAATTTTTTATTGTAATACTACTTTAAAAACAATTTTTTATACATTTTCTAATCTAAGTGACACTATATAAATATCATAAATAGTATCCATTTACACGCTTTTACAAAATCACGGTTCCGAACGTAGTCGGATACCTTAAAAAAGAATTAAAATTATTTTTATACATAATTAGTGTTAATATCGTATATTTTATACAGTAGCTTAACACACAAAATACACAAAATAAACACACAAATATTGTAATGTAATTAATTTCATTGTTCAGTAAATTATATGTATTCTACTTTCAAAAAATGCAGACGGGTTGTAATAGAGCTGATGCTCGTTAAATATGTCGATGCTTAAGTTCCTCACATTCGCGTGGTGTGGGATTTTAGAAAATATGGTTTCAGCTCAAGTGTAGTCTCTCTCTTGACTATGGTTCAAAATTTGGAGGTTCGTTAGTAGCACAGATTGGATTCCTTGTTTGCATTTTTTCTGGGGAGTTCTTCATGAAACTTATATTTTTAAATTTAATACACTGTCTTTCAGGAGGAGATATCCGCTATTGGGTTCCCTGTCAATAATGTTAGAATTATTATTTATACTGTAAGTTTATCTTCAATATCTCTATTTCATAGTTTAAAAAAGAAGTCTTCCTATTTGAAACTAATTAAAATAAATTACCTATATACCGATGTTTTTAGAACAATTTTTGGGTCAAAGCGCATACTGATGATTATTACAGCAGAATTGGAGATTACTGTACTAAATTTTTACAACTTCAGACAGTAAAGGAGTGCGTGTGCCTGATTGCTGGTGTCACCAAAGTTTTAAAAATTTTAAAATAAATTAACTGAAGACTGGGAAAGTTTTTTACTGATTTTGATACCATTTCTAAGGTTATATAAAAATGTATTTACCGACTTTTAGTATTAATATTCTCCCTTATCCTAGGCAATTTGTTCAATTTTTAACAAACCCTGGCCCGTTACCATACTGTGGCCGCGGTAGCCGAGTGGTATAGGTATCGGACCGTGGCCTGCCTTGTCATGAGTTCGAGCCCAGTACCACTAAAGACCCGCCGTGTACGGCAGCGATGCACGTTAAATCTGTCGAGAGCAGAAACGTCCTCCCGTTGGTGTGGTGTGGTAGTTAGGAGAGGGGGTGCCAGCTCAGGTGGCGTCCACGTCACTTGACCATGGTTCAAAATTACG
>BMAV01017016.1:1025099-1067069 GCA_019973955.1 Trichonephila inaurata madagascariensis | reverse complement strand
TTTTTAATGCTGTTTCTCCTTTCTTTTTTTTTTACTGGTGCTTTGGATGCTATATCTTCCCCTTAGCTTACAAAATTCTCTTTTTCTGATTAAAGTGTTATTCTATAATTAATTGAAGATTTAGTTCTTGATTTAATATATTTCTTTTTTTGGCATTTTTTAAGACTTTTTTTTCCTGCTGATCAATATATTGCTCCTGTTTTTTGGTATAATAGCTCGGGTGTCTTTTTTGAAACTATTTTTTATCAGATGTTGTACTTCCATTTTTTTTCTCTGTAAATTACTTATGTATATACTTTTGCTCCTTACTTTTTCAAAGAATTTTGTGTTGTGATGTATATAACTATAGTAAATAATGCAATATGAAGAAACTATGTAATTCGTTAAACAAGTTCTGTTTAAACTTGTCTGCAGTTTTTTAAAGAAAAAAAAAACAAAAAACAAACTAAGATTTTTTTTTTTTTTTTTTGCAATAAAGGCTAAGTGCGGAAGTGGTTGTTACCTGGAGACCCAGTTTGTAGCTCTAAACCCCTTTAGGTGAGCTTGGTCCCTGGAGTTTTCCGTAGGGGGGTAAAATAGAGCAAGTGCTGTTTCTGAGGGGGACTTTAATAAACAAACAATCGATCGATTGGAAGAGATCAAACTATGTCTTGCCTTTTAAAAGCATGTTTATTTTTCATTAAACATCGTTTCGAAACAATTGAATGAATTTTTATAAAACATAATTTACAAAAGTTTGAACTATTTACAGCATGTTTATGAATCAAAAAATAAATTTACTGAAATCTCTTTCTTTTAAAAGTTGACAGTATCTCAATTATTTCAGTAAAATTAATTGTGTGATTATTTAATACTATAAATTCAATTTTTTTAGAATGCTTTTCACAGTGTTTTACCCTCATTGTAGAGGGGACCGATGCACATTAAATAAATCGAGGCTCAATGTCCTCTCGGTGGTGTAGTGTTGTAGTTTTTTGATAGGGGGACAGCTCAGGTATCGCCCTCGTCACTTGACCATGGTTCAAAATTACGAGGTCCGTTGCCATTAGTCTTCGTTTATAGGGTGACTTTAATAAAAACTCACTCATTTCTTCACTCACAATACAAAATATACCCCTAAAAGTACTTCCAAAGTTACTTCATATGTATTATCTTCTGAATTTGTCATTACCGTTTATTTCCAAATATATTGCAATCTGTGTAGAAAAGTTGAGAGGGTCTTTTTCCTTTAAAAAATTATCTAAATTTCAAAACCCGTATATACGTCGAATAGAAAACAAATATATCCTGTACTTTTCAAACATGACACCAAAAGGGCAAAAATGCTATCAAATGAATGGAATATTCTACCATCAATATCTGTTAAGTGAAATGCCAGATGCCAAAGACAATAGTTTTATTTCCGGTGACCCTATCTGAAGCTCATACATTTTTTAAATTCGTTCGTTATCTTATGCAGTATCTGTGTTAATCATACTTCTTTCTGTACCATGTTTGGTTTGAAAAATGAACAAGAAGAGAAAGTTGCATACTGCACGTGATCATCGACCTATGTTTTATGCTCTGATGGAAAATCTTTTTGAATGATGATTAAATACATTCTGAATGTTAATTTTACGAATTACTCCGAAAATCGTATTTAAACACTGACTTTGAAAGATTTAGGTAACTATTTTTTTTTCTCTTATAGTTGAAGTTCCATTCAGAATTCCCCAAAGGTTAAAAGAACCTTTCACTCGTGCATGGATAAAGGAAATGTTACAAAAACCGTTTTCCCTAGCCTACGTTTTTTCATGAGATTAACAGATCTGTGTATAAGTCACCCTCCCTTATTTTAACTTGAAAAAAATTCCAAATATTCAGAATTATACAGTACTCCCTTTTTAGTTATATTTGAATGCATTTTAATTACATTAAATTTCATACATTTAGAAAAAAACCATGAAACATTAAAAAAAACTCAAGGAGCAGTAGTTTTAACGTAATAAATCATCACCTTCTAAATGATAAATGGCTTAGCAGGAATTATGAATATAAATCAAACGAAATATGCACACCCTAAAATGCTGACAATTTTAGTAACGTACAGCAAAAATCAGCTTAACAAAACGAAAAATCAGTTTTCGTATACTTTTGCTATGAAAAATGACACTGACAGGACTAAATCGTGTTTTCCAGGAAAGTTATAAAAAAAATTACTACTTTCATGTCAATTGTACAATTCTATTTTATTTATTGTACTCTAATACGGAATTTTTTTTTAAAGTAGATTACTACAAATGTATGCAAGATTCCAATCAATTTCAAACATGAGTCTAAAAGTGGAACTAAAGTTGTTCCTGTAGAACATTTAGTTGATCAAAATAGGGTAACGGGTTATCTATACATAAAGAGACCAGCAATCAATATGCTTGTCACGTGCATTTCTTTTCAAAGAATAGAAGCAGGATGAATCATCTAATGCCCATTTATTTCAGGTCTTTTTTTTATTTCTTTTTAACAATATTCCATTCATCATTTGCAAAAGGATTCATTATGTATCTTTTATTCGCGTACTACTCGGTAACTTGATTCAGCTGTAAAAAGCTAAGGACTGGAGAAAGACTTGTGTTTCCGAGTCATTAAAAATAGTTTGCGTTAATAGTTCAAATCGGTAGAGTTTTTATATTTCTATAAAGATCTATTTTAAGTTTTAAACCAAATAGACTTAACAATTAGACATTTTATTTTTATTTTGATCTTAGAACATCGTAGACTCAGACGTAAGACACAAGATTCATTAAAAATGGACTGTACGAATTTAATTTGGTGCTTTGTATGCTTTTGGAGAATGATTTTCTTAAATCATTATGTCTTGTGTAGGATGATACATTTTGTTAAATGAGATTTTTAGCAATTAAATATCTATCAGGAGAGGTCTCATTTGTTTGCTTAAAATATTTTAGGAAGGAAGAATTGATAATGAGAGTTTTAAGAAGAAAAGGAAGAAACACTCAGCTTTTAAAATGATGCGCTTTATAATTTGAAAAACAAATTTAATAATCGTATTGCATAATATTTCGAAGAATTCATCTCTTTCATTCGTTTTATAAATGTACAATATATATTTTTCATATATTTAATTTTATAAAAGATTTTCCTTACTTTCTATATGTTTTTGAGGATGTTGCTCTTAATTCAAAATTATTGATGATGCAACAGACCAAAATTTATTCTAAAAAGAAGCTGAAGCACAATAAAATACTCTCTAGAGTTAAATGTTAAATGCCTCTTCAGAATCTTATTTATTAAGCATTTTTAAATTTTTAAAGCATCAAAAGTGATCGGATGTACGAAAGAATATTAAACAACATAGTAATATAACTGTCCTTACCTTGAAAAAACCACTTATAAAGCAATTTCAATCGTTAGATGTTCATTTTTAACATTAAAAACAATTGTCATTTGTGAGTCATGAAGAAAAGAAGATCTAATGAATTCTCATAGAGTCAAGTAACATTTTTCAGTATTCAGGAATTCGAGTGAGTTTGCTTGTTGATAAATGCTAAGAAATAAATTTAAAATATATATATATATATATATCATAAATGTTTTGTAAAAGTAACATAATGAAAACTAGCTGTTTGTTATTTTGATGTTAGGCATTTAAAAGAAGACAAATTATTTTAGTTAGTTGTGTCAAATTTAAACATTTTACCTGAACAAATACGTATCATGAATTTCTCTACGGATAATTATTTCTGATTTATATGTTTTCTCTTTTAAAATAATATTTAACAGAAGTAATTGATAATCTTAAGCGTAATTTTCATATCAAAGCTAACTATTAAGCATATTGAACGATAATCATCATGTGAAATATGATGTTGCAAATACGTAAGCAAAAAAATGTATACTCTCCAACTAGGATAAAAATTATAGGTATTAAAAACATTTCAGTTGTGCGCTTAAACTTTCTTTATTGTTGTCACACACTCACAAATTAAAGGGTTTAAAAAAAACAAATGTGTGTGAAATGAAACACTAAAAATTAAATTTGGTCTTAAAGGTTTTTATTAGTTACTTTGTGTACTTTTCAACAGTGAAGGATTTTAAAATTATCAAGCAATGGAGCAAATTATTTTACCCAAAATTATTTAAGACAAATTTATTTTACATTAGAATAAAAATGAATTGTTCGTAACAATTAAAATATATATATAATTACTTCTTAGAAATGCATACTTTTAAAAAATAGCATTTTATTTGTATTTATTTATACTTGCTTTCTATCTTATTTAGTTTGTCAATTATTTTATCAGTGTACTCTAATTTTACATTGCCTAATTTATTTATACGAGTATATTTATTTTTGTTGTAATTTGCAGAATCTATTCTTGAAACTGCTGCATAATTATTGAAATAACTTTTATACAACATTTTCAAATGAGTTTTAAATTTTAAAATGTGCTATAAAACTATTGAGACAGTCTTAAACTTGAGTAAGGTTGTGTATAGTTAATTATGAAATACTATATGTTGTGCATAGTTAATTTTAAAATAATAAATATTGTGTATAATAAATACTGATGCTGAAATCCATGTAACTGGCTTTTATAGATTAATCTTACAATTATAAAGAAATGAGTAATTTTTTTTTTAATGTTTTGATATATCTTTGAACGGGTTGTTTTTCCCTAATAGTGCTATAAGACTCTTTTTTTGGATATCTCAGTATCACATTGAAAGATAAATGTGCAATTAAAATAAATGACAGTTTAAAACATTGTCTGCAAAAGATATTCACATTTTGATTAATGATGACATAAAATAGTACCAATAATGATTAAAATTAAAAGTAATCATGACGTTAAATTATTACATATAAAAAAATGAATTATATTCAAATCCTTAAATAAAAAATATTTTCGTTATACAATAAACATCTCATTTTTATTTCGCGTTTTCCAGATACTGAAAATATTTCCACATTTCTTAAATAGAAATATAATCCTAGAATAAAAATCTATTTTATGTTAATACCAAAGCACATGTGGGATTAACAGCGTCAAAAGAAAATAACGTATTTGAAATATTTCCAGACACGTAGTGTAGTATTAATTCTTTTGTGTTTTTGGCTACATAAGCTATCAAACAAAGAACCCTAACTCTAAATCCCATTTCCCTTAGCCTATTTATGGGAAAAAGCTATTTCACCCTTAGTTTATTCTAGAAGTAAGTATAGAAATCGTTGCAAAATTCAACCTCAGACTTTAGCAGTCAAGATTAAATCTATTAGGGGAGGAAATACTACATCAATCATCTCGATAGAAACAAAATTCTTTCATAACTTTACTTTAGTTTCGTTATGAATTAATTCGATTACTATAGCACTTCTTTTATTAATGTATCGTAATTGAAGGGAGATTCAAAAAAGTCTGCATCCTTATAAAATGCGCTTATGCGTCTTTTACGTCTTGGTTGAGACCGAAATGATAAAGAAAACTGTGGTTGTCTAAGAATTATGCAATGTTTGAGTGGATATTAAAAGGTAATTTTTTTTTAACTCGTTCATTAATTAAGGCGTGTGTTCGTCTTTTAGATATATGCTTATTAAAGCGTCAGTTTTCTTAATGTAAGAAGAAATGTGTGTACTTCAAATCTTAGAATTATTAAAAATGCATAACTTCACTGATATGAGTTTTGAAATTTGAATTAAACTCCATGTAATTTAAAAGTTGATATTCATCAGTGCTTGTGTTATAATATGCTACATAACTGTGATTGTACTTTAATTCAAGTCATGCATAATATCGCAGGAAAAATATTTATGATGACACAATCGCCTAAGTAAAAATAATTTTCGTTGTATAAAATCCAGCTTAACACGAGCATATAAAATGTGTCTAATTGTTTTTCTTGCGGTGCTTTTTTTTAGATGCTGTGATGTACGTTTCAAAAATTTTTTTTTTATAACAACAAAGGCTTGACACGGTGTTGCGCAGTAATGTTTAGAGGCCACAGTAGCGTAGTGGTTATGTTCACGAGAACTCATGGCCTGCAGGTCATAAGTTTGAGCCCTAGGACTACTGAATGATGCATTTTAAAACTGTCGAGCTCCTAAGTGCTGCCTGTTGTTGTGGTGCAGTAGCTCAGAAAGAGAGTGGCAGCTAAGTTCCTCGTCACTTGCCCGAGGTTCGAAAATACGAGTCCCCCCCCCAGATCCCTTGGGGTGCTTTATAGTGCGAGGTTGATAAACACTCAATCACACAGAGTGAGTGGATATTATCGTCGCACTGTTCAGCTACATGAGGGCTTTTGGCGACGAACCTCGTAATTTTGAACCATGGTCAAGAGACGAGGACGACACCTGAGCAGGCACCCCCTCTCCTAATGGCCACACCATACCAACGATAGGACGTTTGAGCTCTCGGCAGATTTAAAGTGTATCACTCCTCTACACGGCGGGTCTTAAGTGGTACTGGGCTCGAACTCATGACAGACCAGGAAAGATCCTACGACGGCCCACACTTCACTCACACTGAATAAAGTTCATTAAAAAGAATATTCATGTGTAGAGGAAACCATTATTGATTGTAAACCTTTAATTTTAATACTATATTGCAACGGATAAAGTTAAGTTTGTAAGGAATTCAACTAACTCAATTTTGAAATAATAAATTCAATATTTGAAAACTAGCTAATTAATGTTTTAAAGCAACTTTCTTGTTTATATGAAGTAAATAAAGCAAACACTAACAATTTTTGAAAAATATTTGCTTTCTGCATTCTTGTTAAAATCCAAAAAGCTTATAATAAATTCAAAATACATTATTGCTTGAGACAATATCACTTCAAACCAAAAAATAATAGTAGATTACATAGCTGCTTTTTGTACTATATTTATTTAAGTTAAGTATTTGAATAGAAAGAAGTACCTGTTTACAAAACAGAAAGAATTCAATTTTTTTATTTTCTTTCTCGTTCTGTGTATCAATGCATAATTTGAATGGTTTGAACGGATTACATTTAGCCATTACATACATTACTTAAAGTATTTATAAAATACGAAAATTGTAAATCCTAAATTAATATTACATTAAAAGGGATTCTTAATCTCTGACAGTAATCATCATTTTAACTAAATTATGGAGATTCAATCGGGTTATGCTTTTAACATACATCACGTTTATTAAGCGGATTTAATCAAACTAAGCTTAATGGTATAATTCTATCTTCACCATTTATACTCTAGAGGTACTCAGGTGCAAAAGAGATACAAGAGATTTAATTCAGCTGAATTCACATGAAATTTTAAAACTCTCTTCCATCGATCGTAACGTTTAAATATGCGTTTAAAGGTAATGTGAATTAATTATTGTTAAAACAAATCGCTTGTCTCTGAAATTAAAAAAAAAGTAAATACATTTTTATTAAAAAGAGAGTTGGCATTAGTATAGTCTGTTTTAAATATTCGTTTGACGCCAGAAAATTCTTTCAAATTGAAAATGTATTTGCAAGAAAAGAACGTATAAATGTCCCTTACTCATAAATTTCATGAAAAGAGAGAATTATGTTCGTCGTCCAACTTTTCGGAAGTGTTAAAAATGTGTTTAAACTAGTTTTGATGTACATTTATTACAGTAAATTCTTTTATACCGTGTTTCGTTAAATTCATTAAAGAATCGTACTTTGAAACACCTGAATTGGGTTTCAAAAAGGAGATTTAATTTAACTGACATTAGATATTTATTAAACATAACACGTAATTGCTTATAAATTTTATAATGTGGCAGAAAAATTGCGTGTTGCGATGAATGTATGCATATCGTTGCCAACAAGAAAATTGTTCTCTCTTACTAACTTTTTTCAATTTTCCTCACATCTGAACAAATTTAATATCACCATAAATCACTTAATTATAAATAAATTAGCATGCAATTAGAATAATTAATTTACTTATTAACTTCATTAAGATAATGAACTAATTTCTTAAAAGAAATTTCAGTACTAATCAAGTAAAATTAACAGTACTTCATTTTCTTTCAGAATTGTAGATATAGAAGAATCTTATTAGCTTGTGTTTGAATCCAATTATTAATTCCAAGGATATTCGAGAAAAATTGTGTTGAAGGGCATATACTATAGTTTTTTTGTTTGTTTGTTTGTTTGCGCAAATCATTTATACTACTTTTCTCACACTTCTTATCATCACTTGTTGATTGAACGGATAATTACAATTTAAAAAGAAGCATACTGCTCCTTAAACTTAGTAATTTCCCATTTTAAAATTTGACCTTGAATATTTCCTGTGAAATATTCGTCAAATTTGCGTAACAATTTGGATTCAAGAACTTCATGACATGGTAAATCCAAATATTTATAATTCTCCCTTTTTCATAGCTGTATACAACGATTTATATTTTGTATAAAAAATACAGCTTTTTCATTTTAAAAAAATAGTTGTAGACTTGAAAATATTTATGAGTAATGAAAAAAATTTTGGAAAGTGTTAAGTGAAAATTTTTTTTACTGTCAAAAGTTTGGTAGACTCATTTAAGACACCAATTTTTTTAAATCCTCATAGCTCAGTAACTTATGCTCAAAATTTTACGCTTCAAGTATAAGCTAATTTTATGTTAAGAAGTCAGATAATAAGAAACTTTATTATACAAGAAATATTATTTTAAATTAATAATTCTATTAGCACCATAATTTAGTTTCCTTTGAGGTGTGAACATTGATACCAGTTTTGCTCATCTGCAATGAAAATTGTGGAAGTTCTCAAGATTCACCCAGTTTTTGTGTGTGTGTGTGTGATGACTGTAATACTAAAACTGAATTCAAGTCCTTCTAAGGCTTAAACTCTTAATAAAAGTAGGGATTCATGCAGACTTACTTTTGGAGCACTGTAATTCTCAAGACTTTCAACTTTAAATTTTCACTGAGAAAACATAATAAAATAATTTTGAGTAAAATCCTAATTAAATACATACTTTTGGCAAAAAAGAACAAAAAGCGCCAATTTACGCCAGTGGCTCATTTTTTTTATCTTGGACTATATTCAATATAAGGATAATAACTCACCAAGTTGGCGATAAATAAAGGTATGAGCTAAAATAGGATCGTAATGATGGCTAAAATAGGTTCTAAATAAACTTTGAAGGGGATATTCTTTGTGAATGACATGGAAAGGGATTGAATACACACACACACACACACAAATATATATATATATATATATATCATAAATCTAGTGGAAGGTCGTGAATCAGAGTTTATAGCTGTGAGTCAAGCATATAAAAACACTGATATATTGCATTGCAAACATGGATGGCTTAAAGAACTCGAGATCTCATTAAATTAGAATGATTTTTGATAATGAATAACAATCTTTATAAATAGGATATAAAGTCAGAAATAGATACTACAGACATATTTATGCTATGCATAATTTTATAGGATATTAGTACCCAAGATTTCTCAACTAATGAGTCGAAAGGAAAGAGATCAATGGATTTTAAACGGTTCATCTTTCCTTCATTAGCTGCATGGTCATAAGATTTCAAATTAAGCTAATGAAAAATCATTTGGTGATACGATTGGGAAGAACAAGAGGAAATTATTATAATAATGCCTATCTATGGACAGTCTTGTTCATATCCGGACTTCACCCACGATCATGTTACAGTTTCCTGCTCTAGAATTTTAGAGTGTTCAGTATCTTTTGTGTTATATATTCGCAAATCTTTCAGAAGATATTTAAAATTTCAATTCAGTTTCATCTTTTTATTTTGAAATTTCAAATTAAATGCAGTGTTTTTAATCCATAATCATGACGTTCGTTAGGGATAATTTTTATGCTTACAAGTTGGAAAAATTCTTGAGTTAAATAAATAATTAAGTTTAAAACTATCACATGTAGAATAAGGGCTACTGTGTGTGGGTGTGCAAGTTAAAACTAATGACATAAAATCTTCACAAAAGATGTTGTGGATGTTTGAATTCTGATCAGTTATCATTCATGTCATTTGACCATTGTTTAAGTTTACTAAGGCTTTTATTAACAATTTAGCTACAACTCGAAACATTGCCTCAATTAAGTCAAAATAAAAATAAGGTTTTCGTCAGCAGAGGGAATTTCTAAGTAATATATTTTTATCCTTCTTTAAAAGTTATTTTTCTCTTCAAAGACAAAACAAAATCCCTCCACATTCTTGTTTTTTAGACTAAATCACTTTTGCGCAACAATATTTTCAAAAATACTATCTGCAGTTTTGCTATCGCACAGTATGATCTTTCACTTTCCAGCTTAATAGCCTAAAGTGAAATCCTATATATTTTCTGTTTGTCTCAAGACCTCCCTCTAACCTTTTCCTTTTCTTTGATTTTTTTCCCTTGTTTGAATGAAGTCGCATCTTGCTCTCAAATATCTTGGAAGTTTTTCATCGAATATTTTCAAAAACAAATCTAAATTGGCATCGGATACACTTCTCGGAATTTCTCTACCCCGAAATTTCAAAACAGTCAGATTTTGAAACAATTCAATAATACCATAAACTCGAAACCATATAGTACTATACATCTTTCGCAAGTAAGAAGAATTTTTCCTTTAAAAGGGTACACAGTCCTCATGTATGAGAGTACCTCTTGGTATTATATGTAGATAAATGTAAGAGAATTGCATGCATTTATGTTTTTGATATTTATAAGCGTCATATAAGTTATTTTTTGTACTAAAATTGTGTACATTCCTGCAAGTAAACAACTTTTCATGTTTTTGTTCGTCTGGATAGGAAGATATAGGATCCACAAACCGATGGTGGACTAGCTTTTCCCTCGTAACAAGCAGAAATAATCATGTAAGTTCTTTTCCAGAGATAGTAAAAGAATAATATACATATATTAAGGATAAAAAGATGAATTTTAAAAACATAAAATGGAATACCTAAGTAACTTATTCAGCTTTTACTCGTATGTTTCAGTTATATTATTTCGGCTTTCAAAAAGTATTTTGAAGAAGACTACAGATGATGTTTTCATAGAAATATCAAGGATTATCAACCTTGTACCTGTGCTGTGCCAAACCAATCTACTAATATGATTCAGGATGCCACACAGTAGGAAATATTTCGAACAATTCGATTGTCGTTACAATGCATGCATAGTTAGGGAATAGAGGTCAATAATATAGATTTAGAGTTATATTATGAATTAATTTTACTTTTTTTCAAGATATTTATTAAAATAAAAAAATTTTTTAAAAAATTAAAATATAGCAATTTTTTAACGTTAATGAAAAGTTAAAATTGTTCATATATTATGTATTACGTATCTTTTTTAAACATGTTTATTAAAATAAGGAATAAACAATTAAGGTATCCCACTACGTTTGGAACCGTGATTTTAAAAAAGCACATAAATAGATAATTTTCATGATATTTAGTGTCACTTAGATTAAAATACATGTATAAATTTGTTTTAAGGACATTTTAACAAAAAAAAATTATTTAAATACAATATTTCGGCAAAAAATTAACTTAGAATAACCTTTTTGCAAAATGTTCTCCTTTTGTGAAAAATGCTTCTATTATAATAATATTTTGCCTGTATATTCCTCAGACCTCTATACAGAGTCTCAAATATTATTTTTGAAAAATTCACATTATTTTCAGAGTTATAATTAATTGAAATAATTATCGGCGCTTTTTTCTTAAAATTTCTCCCCTCTGGTGTCGTAAGACATGGATAAACATACTTCTAAGTTATATATTTTAAAAATTCTAGTTGAGCCTCTGTAAAGAGGTCTGAACTATATACAGGCAAAATATTATTATAATAGAAGCATTTTTCACAAAAGGAGATTATTTTGAAAATGGGTCATTCTATGTTCATTTTTTGTCAAAATATTGTACTTTAATAATTTTTTATTGTAATACTATTCTTAAAACAATTTTATATACATTTTCTAATCTAAATGACAAAATATCATAAATATTATCCATTTATACGCTTTTGCAAAATCACGGTTCTGAATGTATTCGGATACCTTAAGATATAAGTATTACTGCAATGTAGTTAAATTAAAAATGAAAATTTTAATACGAATTCTGTTTGCACCGCTTTACTTCCTTTTGAAACATTAGAGATACGATTTGTGATTTTCAATTTGACACAACTTTGAATGTTCAGTTGTCAAACAACTACTTTGTGGACTCACGATATTTTTCACATGGGAAAATGTTTATTTACATGGAGAAGTAAAACCAAAAACAGAGTACAGGCTATTTTCTTCAAACAATTAAATCTCTCAAGAAGTATATAACATCCAATATTTTAAAATATCCTTCGATTTATCTTTAGAGTTATCTTAAGGACTTTTCGTAGTTAATTAAATTTTTCTTTCAATAATTCTGAAATTGTTAGTTCAGTAAGAATATCATTTCAAAGTTTTCAACTTCCATCCATCCAAAAATTGATAAATCTGTAGAATAGTGTAGAGTGCCACTGAGAATTCTACCGCAGGCTATATGTAGCACGCGTATTACATGATGCTTACGTCTGGTCTATATATTCGGTAGACTATACAAAATATATAAAACTGACTACAAAATATGCTACAGTCTACAAAGGCTATTTTTGTTCTCTACATATAGACATTTTTGAAATATACTTCGGTACAGAAAAAGACAGCATTTTAGAAAAATGCGCAACGTTGGAAAAAAAAAGAGAGGATAATAATAATAAAACATGCTTTGAAAATTCAGCACTAATATATTAAATTTTTCCTTCTTACATGTGCACTCAACAGCTTTTACTTTCTTAGTTCCCCAAACCTGAAATTTTCATGCATATATGTATGTAATTTTCTTCAGATGTATCTAAATATTTGTAACATATCTCTCCAAAACTTATTTTTTATTAAATCGCATTATTTGCTCAAGTGAGTGTTTTTCAGACTTGATAATAAATGAACAAAATATAAATGGAAAATTCTATATCTAAAACTATACTTAGCGAAAAAAAAGCAAGAATAAAAAAGCGTTAATTAAGTATACGAACATATGCTGTATTCCAATAATGACAACTTTATTTTGAACAAGACTGGATTATTTTCTTGTTAAAGAGAAAACCACTCCAAATTACAATAATTCATATATTAACTAATGTGCTTCACATCAAACTCAAAACTAAAGAAAGCTTCAAGATAGGCTTAATTAAAATGCTTACAGCTACATTATTTTGTTTCTCGATATATATAAAGAAATGTAAATAAAGTTATTTTCATCTCTGAAAGATATCTCCGAGTCTCGAGTTTCCGCTTATGACTTTCAAAAGGAAGGAAAATTATTCATAATCTTGAGTTACAAGAGAAACTTATTGCTACTTTCTTTCTCAGCAGACATATTTGAATGATTTAAAAATAAAGTTACACACAAGAGAAGAAAATAAGAGAGAGAGGATGTAACAGAAACTAATTGCCTTAGAACATTCAGAAGTATATTTGAAAATTGCACATTTGTGTTACTTATTATTCAAGAAAATAATCTAGTAATTCAAAATACGAAACTTTTGGACTGTAAATGATGCAAAACGCTCAGAAGAATTTTTAACGAACAGAAATAATAATATAAACTTATTTTCAATTGCAGTAAATGAAAATACTCATTTTATAACGAATATACTTATATGTATTAAAAGCATGTGAACATAAAATTGAATATGTAATGCACTCAATCAACTTTTGATTATTTTGTTTTATTTAAATTATTTCAATTTTCGGAAGGAAATTTCTTTTCGATATTGGGGGGTTTTAGTTGGAACAAATTAGAGGTGAAAAATGAATAGACATTTTATGTCGCGATTAAAAATATAATATTTTACTTAAAAGAATAATAAATGTGTGGATTATTCGGACGAATTCATTAAACATTCAAACCAATTATAATTTGTTGCTGTTGTTGTTTCTTAAATCACTTGATTGATAAAAACATCTAGATCAAGTCCATGAACCCCTGCGTTTTTAAACAATGAAAAACTTTAGGAGGACTTGAGAGTAGTTTGTTCTTATGGCAACCAATACTAGTCAATATGTGGTCAAGATTGGCTTGGGTCACACTGCAATTCGGTCAAGGAGATGAAACTTATTGGATAAGGAGATTGGACAAGGACCAATTAAAATTTAGTTGCTGTTATTGTAAATATCTAAATAAATTTTCTTGTGTATGTTATACCACTAAGGATATTAACCAAATTTATAGGGGATGTTAAACACATAATGTACTTTTCAGTAACCTCTTTTATAATGGACAAGATTTAAAATAATTTATTTTCCATTATAGAATTTTCTAATGAAATTGATCAATAACATTTGCATTTGTAACGATATTTGAATTTTGTGATTTTTTTTGTCACTTCTACATGGTATACATTCTTGTACATTTTTATTCAGATTCTTTATTTTCATTTTAATATTGGTAATATGGATTTAAAGCTTATGTACAGTTTTGACATTAATTGTGGCCCAAGATTATAGTCTCACTGCCAATAACTTATTGTGTTTGCTCTAATGTGAAATGGGGTAATCCAAAATATATTCAACATAAGAAACAAGAATATTTTTTAAAAAATGCTCCAATAAGAAGATTAAGAAAATTAGATAAGGCCTTAGAATTAGCTTTAAAAATAAATAAATATGAAGATCTATTGAGAATACTAAATAAATTTCCTTTCACTTATTGAGTTAGCCTTTTCTTTGTTCCTGTAAGTTTCCTAAAAATTGGATGCTTCTTTTTTATGAAAAAAAATAATCGCGTGAAGTTTCCAATGGTTGAACATTCACTATTTAATTCCGTAAATTAACAAACTCATGAATGTAAACTGAGATACATGTTTTCTCCAAAAACGACTTTTAATTGAAAAAATTCTGATAAGGGATTAAAATAACAACACTAAATAATATTTTATATGAGTAATACTCAGGACTTAATTAACTTTTTATGATTTACTTTTCTTTCATCTGTCGTTTCCTTAGACCAAAAATCTTTAACACCCTTGACAAAAATGTCCAAACCTACGTTAATTCAAAATAATTAGTTTCAAGTTTCTTAAATCAATGAAAAATACCTAAAATAGACTGAAGTAATTACAATGAGAAACACTGGAATAATAATATTTTAGGTGGAGAAAAACTTTTTTCCCTTTGAATATAATTACTTAGTAATCAGTAATGAAAATAAATAAAATGTACAATGGTAATATAACTCCAGTATTCTAATTTCTCTCCCGAAATTTTGTTGCTTAAAAAAATTAAATGAAAAGGGAATGACTAAGTTAATGAAATCAGGAGAAGGAATTATATTACGCAAATATAGGCAATGATAAAAATAATAGATAAAAAAAATGTTGAAACACAGCATTATAGAGTTTCCTAAAAATCAATTTTAAAATTTAATGTTTACATTTATATCCCATGTATAGCAATTTATTCTGAATGGGTATATTTTTGACAACATTTTCAGCAACTGATTGAAGAATAAAATATTTTGAAAAATGTATGACTCATGATTATACATTCCGTCTATCCTTATCAATTTTATTAGAAAAAGATTTTAATTCCCTTTCAAGTTAATAACTTAAAATAAATTTTATTTTCTAGTGAAGTATTGGAAATGCAATTGTATCCATATTATAAAATTAATTGATTTATAAAGATGAATACATTAAAGCAAAATGTGAGAGAAACTTATTTTACTTAAATTCTCAATGTCATTATTAATTGCAATTCTGTATTTCTGAAATTTTATAAGAATGTTTAAACTTAATTATATTCCTAAAATATGCTTTTGTTATTCGAGATCATTACCTAAATTAAATATAATATTTATTGTTTTTTAATAAACTATTTTCTGAATAATGAGGGAAAATTATCATTCCCTTTGAGAAAATTATTGCCTTGATCTAACATTTTTTTACAGAAAATATCATATAACTCCTTACAATATTAAATTAGAATAAACTTTTTAGATATACTTAACTTTCAATTTTAAAATTAATCAAAATTGTGGATAAGAATTTATTAGTTATGCCAAATTAAGACCTTGGGTTTGAAATTCGATATTTCATGTCACTCACTTAAAAAGAGCCTAACAATTTCTAAGCTCTGCTCAACGCATATACTGGATATATACGAAGTAATATGCAATCTTATCAACAAGCTTGAAACTGTATGTTTTTTTAAAAATCTAACTCCTGAATTTTTAATTAAATCCAAATTATAAATAGTTAAATAATATACTAATTTTTATTTAGCAAAGATAATATGTAATTCAGAATTCTTACCGTATATTTCCGAATATATAAAAATCTATGTATAAGTCGAGAGAGAGTTTTTTCTTCAGAAATTTACCCAAAATTGGAAACCTGTATTTAGACAGAATTGCAAGAGGGAGGAATCCCGTAATTTTCAAACATATTCCTCCTGGGGAAAAATATTGCCAAGTGGGTAAAACAGGTTGAATATTTTCTTATTAAATTACTGTTAAGTGAAACGCCAGACACCAACAATGATAGCTTTATTTCTGGTAACCCTATCTGACGGGAACACATTTTTTCTATTCATTTGCTATCTTATACATTATCTGTAGAAGATAATGCAGAATATTTAATCTTATTTTATGCGAATTTTTTTTCTTCGGAAAATGCGCGAGAAAAGAAATTCGTATAAGAGTAATTTTAAACTACGAGTTCATATCTCCCATTAAGTCAATTATTTAAGCGAATCTTTTTTTTTTCAAATAAAAACTCCTTTCAAAAATCCAAAGAGTTAAATGATCAAAATAGCTTGCACATGATTAACCGACAATGTTAATAATTGCTTTTTTTTCGCAAAATACATTCTTTTCCGAGATTAGTGGATCCATATATAAACCAAACCCCTTACTTTAACTTTAAAGAAAAACTTCAAAAATTTCTCGACTTATACAAGGAGTTATACGGCATTTCTTTTTAATTAACATTCTAAGGAAATTCATTTTTCATAAATGCGTTTTATTAGTACGTACCAAGATCAATTCTTCATTTATTTCTCGCCTAATTAAATAATTTCTTATTTTACTTAAATAATTTCTTTTCAGATTCAACACAAGACCAACTAATGAGAAAATAAAAAGAAATAATTGTACTGCTAGAACTTTTAAAAACACATAAAAAATACTACACAGAATTAAAATTAAAAGAACGAAAAAAAAAAAACGAAAAAAAAAAAAGATTGGATTTTAGAACGCTAAATCCGATTACTGTGCAACTGCACATCCCATCAACAATTCCTTTCTGTCTGTCACTAACAAAAAAAAAATATTTCCATTAATGGCTCAATACGAAATCTAAAGACTGCCTTTTTGTTTGAAAATTAGCTCACCAGAGATAACACTTGATCTCATAATCCTCCCTACGTTTATGGCAACTCACCCCACCTCTTCTTCCTCTTTCTTGCTTCTCTGATTTGAAACCCAATTTTTTTTCAAACCAATCTTCACTCCCTAAAAAAAATCCAGCAAAGCTAAACGGAGTGGCAACAACAACAGCAACAAAAATCTCAGTTAATTGCAAGACGAAAGGCAATCCTCCGAAGAAAATGAATGAACCAGATGTGCCAAACTTACCAGAGGTAGTTGTGACAACCGTGCGGTATCTCAGCTAATGTAGCCGTCACCAAGACTGAATCAGATAAGGATGCTTCTTAAGTGGTGTAAATAGAAGGAAAAGATCGTTGCGTTTCCGCCCATTCCCTTCTCATCATCCCATCCGACCTTCACAGAAGGAAGATAGCATCTCCCAGTTTCTCGTCCGTATCTACGCATATGAAATGTAGCCTTTCACTTCGCATAGTTTTCATCAACTTCAAAGCTAATTAATTTTTGCATTCCAGAATTTCTTTTCTCTTTNTTTCTCTCCCAGAATTCTTTCTCCCTTTCAGCCCCCCCCCCCCCCCTTCGCCCATTTTTTTTTCTTTTTGCCATTACGGCACGTGGATTTAAGTTCACCCAAAGAACATTAAAGTATGATGACTCTGCATTCGTTTTTCAATCTTAAAATTAAAGAAAAAGAACCTGGCAAATTGTTCTTGTCTTTAACTTTTATTTCCTGAAAGAATTTTTATGCTGGGGATTCGGTGGAAATCTAAAAGAAGGAAAGTAATTGTTATTGAATTGTTTCTGTATGTCTGTTTGAGAAGAATTTAATTTTGTAGCTAAGGTTTTTAAAAGTGTAACAATTTGATGACATCTAGATTAGAAAAGGCATCTATTTTTATTTTTAGATTAAAAAGTGTGTGATATAAGTTGCCCATTTTAATATTCTCTTTTAAAACAATGTGATATAACTGCGCTTTTAACTTAATAATATACTAAATTGAAATTTAACTTGTTTCTTTACTTAGTATTAAATTAAATATTTCAACCTGAGTTTGAAACTGTAGAACTATGTATTGTCAACGTATTTAATAGATTTGATAAATTCTTAGAAGATCTAGTGATTTAAGTGTCATGCTAAGAATAAATATCGCTAAAATTAAGAAGTTTGTCATTTGTTAAGAAGGTATCATTTCATAGCTTTTGGTAACGAGATTGCAATGGTAAAATAGAACACACTTCTAAAAAAAGGAAAAAAAAAGAGTATTTTACTTTGAGAATAATAATTCTGTAAATAAGTCAGAAAGAAATAAATATATATATGTACAATTATATTTCTTATTACTATTTGCTTAATGCAGTATTATAAATACATATTTTTAATCAATAATTTTGTATTAAAAGTATAAAAGATCGTTTGCACCCATTTTCCCAAGTAAATAACAAATAAAAAATAATATTATTTAAATCAGATTTCCTTTCACAAATGATACTACAATACTATTTTAAATGCGTCGTTTTATCTGGTACCTTATTATTTCACTATACGCTTATGAAAACTGTAATGAAAAAAATGTATAGAAACGATATACTGTATATAACAGTTAAAAAACTACCTGAAATTTGAATTACTTAATAAAAAAAATGTATTAATTACAATTCATGAATAATTAAGTTTTCTCTTTGGTTTATTTTTCATTAACAGTACGAAAATAAAATAATGTTTTTTAATTGAATACTTTTTAATGGTTATAAAATCTTAAATTTATATGTTACTATCATATCAGGTCATACCATGGGAGATGCTACTGCACATGACTTACAATACACCAACATAAAATTACTCAGAACAGCTTAGAATTTTATTATTATTCATTTTTATTTTGTGAATAACAAATAAGAAATTCCTGTTATATTATGCAAAAAGGATATATTATTATTATTGGCATTTTTAGTGATGTCTGAATATTTCTGTAAATTTCCTTTCACATAAAAAATTGATGCAAATGAAATAAAAGTATAACTGGGAACAATTATCTAAAATAAAACGACAAGAAATTATATTTCCAAAAACAAATTGCCACAACTTAATACTGAAAGATGAATACTTTTTAAAAAAAATTGTTACTCTGTAATACTAAATAATTACTTCGAGACGATATTCAACTAATGTTTAATGAAACCCAAAGTTAATTCTTAATTCATCTGGAAATCATCATTAATGCCACTAAACTACGTTCTTCAAAACAAGAGACATTTGAAGCATAAGGCAATCCATTAACATTTTAAATACCATAATGACTTTGGTTATATACCAATATTTCAAAATAGCACATCACACAAATCAACCTTTCTAATGCTTCTCATTTCTTAAACAATTTTGGGGAATTTATCAGAAACTAATCGATTTAGTCTGGGTCTTGTAAGCTGAGTCTCTCTGTGATCATCATTAACGTTAAAATTTACTGCTTGACTGCTGTCCTGATATCATTTATGGCACCAGTGTGCTGACAGGGCAAAATAAATGAGTCCCACAAACGCATTTGCTAATTGAAAGTGCAAAAGTGTTAATTCAATATTTCTGCACATACATTTTGCTTTCACACAAACTGTGCGACATTTCCCTAAATGAACTATAAATCTTAAACGTCTTACTCATTTTACGTTTACGTTATAATGGGTTTACGAGAGAATGTTTTAGTGAATTAGGGGAAGACAGGATCTTTACCTTTGGGAAAATTCTAAAGATAGAAAGCCAATTTAAACTTAAACTATGTGACTGATTTTTAACTTTATGCTATTTATTAAGAGTTAATATATATAAATATACAGTGTGTCAAACCCCTATTTAACGAATTCCTCGAGACCGAACATTTTGTTCGTTAAATCAGGGTGATTCGTTTTATCGGGCTAAAAAAAAACTCAAATTTTTCGTACTTACCTTTTTAAAATTCTACATTAAAGAATTACACAAAAAATATCCATAGTCAGAAATTACGCACTTTTTCTTCAACAGCTAAAAATACTATTAGTAAAATATTACGCACCAGTTATAGTTGGAAATTTTAAAATACTGACTAATTGATGCTTGACAATATTTTTGATTCCTGACCCTTGACTTTATGCAGAGCAGAAAATGCTGCATCATTTACATTATGTTGCTCTAGGAATTTTTTCAGTTTCCAAACCATGTAAAGCATTAGAAAACGTAACAGTTTTGATTAGAATTTCATTATCAATTTCTGCATTAGAATCGTTATTCATTGGCTTCAAAAAATCCACAATTTCCCGAAATTTAGTTGCAAGGATAGGTAATCCGTCACACATCACAGATGTAACATAATTATTAAAAACTTAAAACATCCTTGATGTTGTAGAGTGGGATGAGATAAGAAAGGAGTTTCCTGTCCTATTCAAAACTCATTTGAAAAGCTACACTCATGATTCATTTACTCCTGCTAAGTCTAATAATGGTCTGGACCCTTTCCCGTCGAAATTTGCAACTTACAAGAAAAATCCTTTTTCAGTTTCGAATAGAAAGATTTTCATTTGAAAAAAAAAATCCAATTTTTTCTGATATAAGCTAATAAAAAAAATCGACTGTTGAAATAATTCGCTAAATCGGGGTTTTTGCCTTTATTTTTATCGGGGAAAGAGAAAAATTCGTTAAATCGGGGTCTGAGTTTATATAGAAATCAAAATAAAACATTCTGGACAGCTTATTTTTATCAAGCTTCTTCAAGACAAGAGTGAACTTTGAGATCTTTCGACATATTGCAGAGCCTGGTCTATTTCTTAGTTAAATATAGATGTCTGTGATTCTAATAGAAAGCACGCAACAAACAAAGAGTTAAATAGTTCCATTTATTTAAATAAAATACATCTAAATTTGAGAGATTTTATAAAGGTAAGAGCTTTTACTTGAGACACAAAAATAGCAATAACAAGACTGGAGAAAATAATTACAATATGCAATTCAATTAGATGTGTGGTCTATAACTTTATTTTAATTCAAACATGTATATATATGTGTATGTATACATGTGTGATATATGTGTATATATATCTCCTACTTGTGGTATAAACTCAAATGTGATCTTATTTCTTTTTTTTTACTACTTTTGAAAGGGTTTTAAAATAAAATCTAGAAAAGGGTTTAAATTCATTTCAACACTGAATCTTTTAGCATTAATTTGTTTGGGAAATAAACATGGTCTTTCTGGAAGAAATGAAGTCGATATAATTGAATAAAATCATACTAATATCTGTCTCTCAAAAAGTTAGATATATAAATAAAAAAAAACTCAGTTTTATGAAAGTTTAAGGTACCCATGTACCTCTGTAATTAAAATATCTGAAAATTTTCGAAAATTCTTCAACTTTAAACAAAAATTTCTTATAATACAATAATTTTGTCCTTCATTGAAATTTCAAAAATATTTTTTATAATTCATCCGATAGCAAAACAATATCACTAAGTCAATTCGCATCAACTATTTCGCTTTAAATTTATAATAAAAATGCTATCAATACAAATTTAAAATGTTACAAAGTCAGCATCAATCATTTTTTAAATTCTTGCCGTGTATGTTTTAAAGTCCTTTTCTTTACGTTAAAGCAAGAATAAATACTAAGTCTTCTTTTTAAATATTCTTTTTGTGCCCGCATTTCAAAATTACTTTGTTTAATGAGTTGAGAAATGGGCTAAGAATTAATGCGATTTTCAAATCAAACAGTAAAAAAAATCGATTTCTTACAAAACTTTAAAAGTTTTGTAGCTCCCGAGAAAGTGCTTAGACTTAAGTTTGTAGATAGGTAAGATTTTACTTCGAACTTAGCCGTAGAACGTGTATAGGTGAATTTAGAATTTAATTTAGAGAAGAAGCGTTTTACGTTTTCGTCATTTTAACGTGCGCCTAGAGTAACAATTTTCGGTGAGTATTTCCGCTACTCACCGTAGAGCGAGGGAAACTTTTTCACAGTTGTGATCGCCGCGATAGAAGTACGTCGTTTTTCAAATGGCGCTTTCAGCGGTTGCTTTAAAACGATCTCTATAAAGAAAAAAAGTTTCTTTTCCGCACACACACTAACGGCGAAAGAGATTTTTTCTACTTCTTCTCAAAAGTTGGAGAAGTCTGTTTTGAATAACAGGGGAAAAGGCATGCAATTCAAGCTAAGCGTAAAAAATAAAGTAAGAAGAAAAGAAACAATCGCTAAAAAGGCTCTTACAAAGATTAGACCGGGAATTGCCTGTCTGGAAGAGAAAAAAATGTCCCACATTGTTTTGAAGACTGACAGAAGCTTTGCAATCTTGCCATTTTCATAGGCGAATAAAAAAATTATATTCATTTGCCAGATTTAGTTTGCCAAAAAAAAAATTTCAACCAGTAGACAAGTTTGTAATTCTACTACTGTATGGAGTAAGGAATTGAATTCGAAATCTTTTCTTTTTAGAAAAGAAAAAAAATGTGACATGCTTAAAAGAAGTTTACATTTCTTCCTGCTCTTAAATTAAACTTTTGCTCATGGTTTCATTTTATATTGTTGTCTGAAACAATAAAACAAAGCGACGCAAGGATGAGTTTATTTTTCAATATTAGAAATTAATAATTCAGTTTTGACCTTATGAAATAAGTGGTATTTTTCAAAATAGTCTCCTCTCACTTCTCTCTTGAAAAGAAAGCAGTAAAGTACTTTAAAATAATGCAATATGCGTGATAAAATGCTCGATACCAGAAAGAAAAAATTTAATTTCGTCATAACTTCAGAAATAAATCTTCTTGGAAAGAAACAATTATTGTTTGTTAGAATATAACTAGTATTGTTAAAACGTATCATTTTGGAAGTGTAATAAAGAAATATGAACATCGCTAAAGTTAGATTTCTTTTTTTTTCAGCACAAAATCAGTGATTTTGTTTCTTATTCGTTACACTATATATGTTTTTTCTATACATTTTCTTTCACGTTTTTTTCAACAAACAATTAAAAACAATAAATTTGTCTTTAAAATTTTATGACCTAAAAAGTGAAATAAATTGAATAAAAGTTAGAATACCAGTTTCATAATGCCTAAATATTCAATATTATTTTATTTATTTTTCCCTCTCTCAACATAGATTCTTCAGCTTTTTAATCCAAGATTAAGCTTTCTAGTGTTTACTAAATAAATAAATAAATATATATATATATATATATATATATATAATGCTTATTCTATTCAGCCAGCGTATACAAGTTGTTTCAAGTATGACACATGCGACGATTTTTTTATTCCTATTAGTCATTGGAGTGATATGTGATTCCTGTCTCCTGTGCAGATGCCAATTTCACATCAGCTTAATTAATGAAGTAAGCTACACGGTAACAGTTGAATCAAATGTGGGTGGCAAATATATTTTGGGCATGTGATTCTCCTAATCCCTCACTCAGCAAATATTTTTCTGTGCATAAGGTATTAATAAAAAAGGAGCGAATTATTTTCTCCCCATTTATTTCACCCTAAAATTAAAATTTTAGATTTAAAAAAATTACGACAAACACAAATAGTTTGGAAATGTGTTACGATTTTGATATCTTCTGTGCGAAAAATGAAATTTTTCCTAACTATGAACAATTGTTTAATTTTCTTACAATTAACGATTTTAATTGTGATTCCCATGAATTGATGCTGTTTAATTGTTGTTAATTGTTTTGTTTTGGGCAAGCAATTTTTCTAATCCCTCACTGAGCAAATATTTTTATGTCAGTATGGTAATAATAAAGAGAGGAGCGAATTATTTTATCTCTTCGTTTATTTCTCTCCAAAATTAAATTTTAAGAATTAAAAAAAAAAAAAAAAAAAAAAGAATCATGGCAACAAAAAAAATAAATAAATATTGTGTGGAAACCTGTTGTGGTTTCGATATCTTCCATGTGAAGAGTAAAGTTTTTTTTCTAATAATTAATTATTATTTAATTTCCTACAACTAAAATTTTTAACTGTAATATCCATGACTTTTTTTGATTAATTTAACAAAGTTTTTGTGGATCCTAAATTACTATTATTATTAACAATAGCAAATAAAGATCATGTAAAACTATACAATGATTCATTCTAAATATTGGACGCATATATTGTTAATAATTCCTGTTTGGTTCAAAAAATAATCATTAATGTCTTATAATGCAGACAATGGTACAATTTATTTTGCTTCTGAGTTTCTTTTTATAGGATTAGAGAAATCAGTAATCTGAAATTATACTTTCCCAGAAAATTTGAGTTTCTTATGGATATTGATGCATCATTTCCATATATAAGTATAAACAAAGTTAGTCAGGAATCCATAGTTCTGTCAAAAAATATCGGAAATAATAATTGAATTTCCATAACATATGTCATTTTCTGGCAAACTTTTTTATTCTAAAAGAAAACTTGCTCTGGATATCTTATTAGAAAGAAATTGATTCTTCTTATAAAGAAATAAATAGCGTAGTTCATATTACTCAAAGAATTTCTTTTTCTCAAAATATTGGAAACTTTGTCATTAAAATGAATGTTTTCACTCTGTGCATACTGATATAACATCTGAAAAAGAAAGATTTTTATGTTGAACTTACTACATTATTTAAAAGAAGCTTCAAAAATCCATTAATATGGAAAATAATTTAGTATATATATATATATATATATATATTAGAATAACAGGTTACGTCAAAATGATGTTTGGACCTCTTGATGACTATGCAAATAAATCTGAAACGTAAGTTAAAATATAACCATTGTAAAAATTTTCTAAAAATATTAACAACTTTGAAACATAGTTCAAACTCTTCAGAATTTTTAAATTTAAAAACTACTAATTTAATGTTCAAGTATGAATTATATGAGAAATTAAATATCAATTAAAGAGGAGATACTACAATTAATTTAAGAAAAATTGTTCAAAAAAACCAAATAAAATTTTCTTAGCCTAATTTGTTCTTTATATAGCTTTCTATATCACAAAATTTGAAGTCTCTAAGCTAAAAAAAACCTCAGAGTTATGATGCTTTTATGCTCGTTTTTATTCTTATCCTAATGGCAAATGGAAACTTTAAACTGATTTATCTATGAAAGGAAAAATAACCAGTATATCTTTTTTTAACATGCTAAAGTTTTTTTTTCTTTTGTGTCAAATGCTTTGATATTTTCTAACTTACTATTAACACATGTAACAAAAGTTGGCAGGAATGTTTGAATCAAAAATATATTTATTTTTTTAAAAAATAGCTGAATTTAGCATTCATACCTTCTTTTAAAACATTTTCAGTAATAATTCATAAAAAAATGTATTTTACCAATATTCATACTAAATTTTGTTACACATAGTTCATCGTACTTGTTAATGAAATTTCATGCATGTATATCAATTTTTTAGGGGAGGTGTATTAGTTGAAAATCACATCATGAGTTTTGAAATTTTTCTTTAAAAAATTCATACACATAGATAGACATGCATATACATAGGGGATGATAAAAGTTTTTGAAAACCATTAAATGTTTTTTTTTTCTATAAACCGTTTTATGTTCCCTTGAACTTATTTTTTTCTATTATTGGTGAATATTAAATAAATTTTTGCTAGGAATTGAACAGCAAATTTATAACCTTGGAAGAGAAGACAAAGAAAATTGGTAAAATGGTTTTCATCTCCGTTGAAACACATTCCATTTTACTACATCCATTAAAAATACCGTATTCAACTTAAATTCAGAGAAATACCTTAAAAGAATTTAATTATTTCTTTGGGAGAAATAATTAATGAGTTTAAATCTCATCACGTGTGAAAACTAACAAAGGCATTTTGTTTTAAGGCTGCTTTTATATTACGCAGTCTTCTTAAGATTTCGAACCGGAAAATTTGGTACTAAAACCAAGCGAGTTATATAACGGATAATAAAACGTTTATTAATCAATAAAAAAAGTGAAGTTCATTCTCGTCACGTACGTGGAAAAAATATATTTGACCTTCCCCCTTTAAAATCTCCCATTAAGTTTTAAATTCACTCCATCCCTATGCACATTAAAACCAGTGTAGTACTAAGCTTTGGTTAATATGTATTCTTTAATACTAAATTCTCCTTAACTTAGTAACAAGGTCACACAGAAATATATTGCATATGCCATATTTAGGCGTGTCTCATTTCACCTACACTCCTACTCATCGTATTCGTTACATGCAGGTGCAATTGCAATTGAACAAGAACAGGTAGCAATAAATTATCTTATTAAATAGAATAGTTTTGTTGCAATGACAAAATGATGCATTTGAATTTGTGTCAGCAGTAAAATACTACTGTGTGAAATATTGCGGCAGTCTGACTTCTAGCTAATGTTTATTGGTGTATCCTTTCGGTTTTATCGTAATTAAGAAGAACATTCTTCGTTAAAAAGAATATTAGAAGAAGGGATTTATATACATCGCAAATAGAGAAAGAAATATGATACTAAGTATTTCTTCTAATTGTTGGATGGTAATAATTCTTACAGTAATTTTCTTGTTCAAGTTGATTCTTTAAATGTGTTGTACGAGGGGATTATTATATACTTGAGGGTTCAAAGTATACTCTGAATGGTTTTATGATAACTATTTATATATATATTTTTTAAAAAATCTTATGATACATTGTAATATTATGAAATATATTTTTTTTTAAAAAAAAATCTCATTCTCTTATATCATATTTTACAAATTGCGATTTTCTCTTGTTTTACTTGTTGGATGAAGGTCAAGTGAGTCAAAGTATGTCGAATTTATTTTGGTTTGATACTCAGTGAATATCATTGGGAAAACGGAACTATAAATATCAGTAGTAATGAGTTAAAATCTTTCTAGTGCTTATTTTTGTAAATAGATGTGCATCGTAGTTTTTTTTTGCCGAAAATTCCCTCTGTTAAAGATTTACACAGCATTACAGTTTTGTTTTTCTTATGTCATAAGATTGATGGCAGCGACAATTTGATTTTGTGTAATTAAAATAAAGTGTATAATTCATAAACAGAAAAATTATTATTTAATTAGATTTTGAGTGATTATTAATTTCACACTTAAGGCAACGCAATAGCTAGTGGCAACGAACCTCATAGTTTTGAACTGCAATCAAATGACGAGGACGACACTTAAGCTGGCCCCCCTTCTTCTAAATTTCCCACCACGCCAGCGTAAGAACTTCGTCTCGACACAACTCCTGTACATGCAGGACTAGAACCCGTAACTCTACAACGCCGGCCACGAGTTTATGAACAATAGTCCTTTGCTTTTGAGAGCAAATTGCTTCTATTGTTCTTAACTATTTAGACTTAGATAACATATTGAGCTTATGAATTTCTGATAATTCATGCAAATCTATAAAATTTAGAGATTTGTTTATTTATATATTTATTATATTTATTACGTCATATCCCACAAATATATTTAAACAGTTAAGTAGTTAAGGTTTTTTCAGTCTTTTTCATATAACAAAATTTATCAAGTACATTTATCAAGTACCTATTTATTACATATTATTTTGAAATGACAGAAAAAAACGCACAAAGATAAATATTAACTTATAATACTGCTCTTTATTAGATATAAAAGAATGGAGTACTTACTTGAGCTATATACGCAGAAAATGAGTCAAATGAAGAGCCAAAGGAAATATTTAATCATTTGGATCACATGAAAGCTTGTCGAGAAAATTTATATGAAACCAAAGTGAACACCGAAATATATATGTTTCATTTCTAGAACAACTGCAGTAATTAGCTTTTGCAAGTAAAGGAAATAAAACTTTGTTGCCGAAACTCACTTGTTTTAAATTAATGCCGCTTTCCTGCAACACGAAATTACAACGGGACAACAAACTTAATAATTTCGAACTGGGTCAAGTTTCTAAGGCGACACCCCCCATACAAGTAATATATATAAATCTGAGAGAAGAATAACTCACATAGTTATCTAACCTTAATCAGAACTAATTTTCAAAACGTACGAAACTTATTAGGATGTATTATAACACTATATAAAAATAAAATCTCGATCTACTATTAAAATTATATTTGCATATATAAAGAACACGTATGTTTCAGCATCTGTAACTCTTTCAGATTAAAATATATTTATATAGAGATATTCAAGGTTTAACAATTTCAGTAAAAAGAAAAACAATCACTCAACTCCGGATCTGAACCGCATGAAACTCATCCTAATGCATATATTTTTCGCAAAACATGCCAATAGCTATCACACAAATTATGTTTAATAAATTAAAAATGTCTTGAAAATTCATACAGTATTCATAATAATATATACAGTGAATATATAATAACTAATGATGTACATATGTAGCACATTAATTTTATTTCTGACTTCTCTGAGTAAATAATCAGTTGTGTTTAGTATAGCAGTTAAAACTTTTAAATTATGCCAAACACTTTTGAGAAAATATGGATTCATTGCAAAATCTTAGAAAATCGTTTATTTTTTTGAATTTCTAATCCTTACTAATATTATAAACGTGAAAGTTTGTTTGGATGTTTGTTCCTCTTTCACGCAAAAACAACTGAATGAATTTTAATGAAACTTTACAATAATATAGCTTATACATAGGAATAATACAAAGGTTATAAATTATAAAGATATTGTATGAAGTGTCCAAAATATAAGGATAAGTATGTAGGAAGAAATTCTTCCATCTGTAAGCAATTCTGGCGTGCGCTGCAATAAAGCCCGCGACAGCATATGTCTATCTTTTATGTGTGAAGCAAAACTTTGTATTTTTTTTGTCTACGCCTGGCACCATGAACCGTGAAAGCTTGAACAGGCAGAGTGTGAGTCTGATTATAATTTTAACATAAAATAAATACAACAAAAAGTAATATTAACGTATTACACTCTTCCAGATATAAATTATTTATACTATTTTAAGCGTTCATTACACAAAATTTGTAATAATATGCTACTTTTTGCTGAGCAGAGATCAGCTTAGGAAAGTGTTTTCAAAAACCGACCCACAAGAGAGTTACAGGGAGTTATAGATAAAAAAAAAATTCTTTTTATCAGCTATAGATCTACAGACTTAAAATTTAACAAATAGGATTTTTTTAAAGCTGAGTTATGCAAAAAGCTTTTATTTGTTTAATTTGCAATTCACGTAAAATTAACTCATTAAAAACTTCTTTATCCTTCAATCTGTATTGTTTAATTTCTCAATTCACCCATGCGAAGAACGAGTATAACAGCTAGTTTATTATAAAAGTATATATATATATATTTCAGCATTCATATTAACACATTTTTAATTCACAGCTAAAAATGCATTAGCTCATGTCTCATTACAGATGCGCACTACAAGATAATAGGTTACTGTTCTAAAAAATAAAGATTCCTAGATTAGTTCTCTTATAGATGTTATTTTTAATTTTCGATTTTTTGAAAATTAATTTGTAAGTTGAAATTTCATATTTAAAATTGCATTTGATAACGAAATTCGTACAGTTGGCTTGCTTTAAAATATTATTTTTAAAATACATTTATTATTCCACCAATGTAAAATATGGAAACGAACGAATGTAAAGTTTTATTTTTTGTTCATAAACATGATTTATTTGCAATTCAATCATATCAATAATAGCTAATGCTAACTAAAGTAAATCATTTTTGTGGGATCAATCTTCTCAGAGCATTGAGTAAAGTTCATTTCAATATGTGAACTACTATAAAAAGTGGAATCGAAAACTTTAGAATTAATTAAAAATTATTTTAAAAAAAAACTTGAAAAAAGTAATTATTTTCTTTTAAATTTCAAATTCAATTTACTTCATAATATGCAAAGGTTATATTATTTTCCCCATATTGAAATTATATCTATATATACTATTACCTTATAAATATAGTTAAAAAAAATGTTCTTCTTTAAATTATGTGTAAAGTCGTTACTGGTTGTAAACTCAAAAGATTAAGACTTCGATTAAAATAAAATTAATAAATAAAAAAAAATTTTATTTTTTGATTGAACTTACACATGAGGGTGATGCAAAAAATAACCATAAATAAAAGTAAAAACGAAGGCAACATTGTGATTGTAGTGATTTTTCCTATTAAGTTCTATTAATAAACCTATTTTACATTATGAAAACGTAATAATTTTATTTTATTTTAAAATTTTGCGTTCAGTCTAAGAATTATAATTAATTTGTTAAACCTTTATATTAAGTAGTAAATGAATTTTAAGCATTTGTCTATTATTCTTTTTGGGGAATTAACTAAAAAGAGAAATTAAGCAATAATTTGGAGTTAATCAAATTCATTGTTATAGTGCTAATTAACTTACTCTGAAGCTACAGTACTGTTGAGTAAAAAATAGCGCTATTTAAAAGTACAAATTTATAACTTTAACTTTAAAAATGATTATATGAATTATGTATCTAATATTCTGGATCAATTTAGTATGCCCAAATAATAAATATAGCTGGAATTTTTTTATTATTAACAGTAAAGTTGAAGAAATTATAAAAACTTTATACAAAAATTCAGTCAGTATTATTAAAAAAATTTAAAGCTATTCAAATATTAACTAAACCCTCAATAGTAACTGGTTCCTCATAAGCATTTTAATGATATTTAAGGTGTCCGACTACGTTCGGAACCGTGATTTTGCAAAAGCGCATAAATGGATGATATTTATGATATTTAGTGTCACTTAGATTAGAAAATGTATATAAAATTGTTTTAAGAATAGTATTACAATAAAAAATTATTTAAGTACAATATTTTGACAAAAAATGAACATAGAATGATCCATTTTCAAAATATTTTCCTTTTGTGAAGAATGCTTCTATTACAATAATATTTTACCTGTGTATAGCTCAGACCTCTGTACAGAGGCTCAACTAGAATTTTTGAAATATATAACTTAGACGTGGGTTTATCCATGTTCTACGACAACAGAGGGGAGAAATTTTAAGAAAAAAACGCCAATAATTATTTCAATTGGTTGTAACTCTAAAAATAATGGGAATTTTTCAAAAATCCTAGTTAAGCCTCTGTACAGAGGTCTGAGCTATATACAGGCAAAATATTATTATAATAGAAGCATTTTTCATAAAAGGAGAACATTTTGAAAAAAGGTTATTCTAAGTTAATTTTTTGTAGAAATATTGTATTTAAATAATTTTTTTATCAAAATGTCCTAAAAACAATTTTATACATGTATTCTAATCTATGTGAAAAGGAAATATCATGAAAATTATCCCTTTATGCGTTTTTTTTAAAATCATGGTTCCGAACGTACTCGGATACCTTAAAGTATTTTTGATAAATAATTTGCATCTATAAATATTAAAAGTATTGACTTAAGTGCGACACCTCCAATGTTAAGATACATGAACTCATCCATTACCTTACAAAAGTCTTACAGGGTAAACATTTTGAAAAAGAAAGCAAATAAAGGATTCTGATTGGTTGGTTTACAGCATGTTGTTCTAACATTTCTGGTTCATTGTCATTACATGATCCAATACCAGTCTGATTGAAATGTTTTTCCCGAAAATTCAAAACAAGTGTTGTTTTCACTGATCGTCACGCTCTGGTAGTGATAGATAACATAACCTTGACAACTAAATGTGTGTGGGAATTTTTTTTTTTTTTTTATCAAATCACATTACCTTAAGTAACGGGTAATTGAATCTTCATTCTATTCTCAACAGAATTCACTGAGGAAGTATTTGTTTCCCATACAAAACAATCCAACCATATAATAAAAAAAAATTTTAGAGATAGGAATTTATATATTGCGTGTGGGCCTGAGAATGCAATGCGTTGTCTCAAAAAAAATTATTTCAAATATTCTTAATTTTAATCTTCCCTGACTTATAGATAATTAAATTATGCAGAGTTACAAACTATTTAATGAGGGAAATATATTTAAGAATAAAACATGCATTTACATTTTTCATGAAACTGCAATACAACATACATATTCTTATCACTTAATAAAATGCCACATTTAAATATTTCGAACGCCTGAAAAAATTATGTATGAACATTTTATTTATTTTAAAAGTTTGTGTTAAATATCTAAGTATCTATTTCTGTTCATTATAGTGAATATTTTAATTACCACAATGAGATTGAAGAACTAGAATATTCAAAAAATGATAATTAATTGAACTAGTTTAAATGTGTTTTGAGTTGAGATATATGTTCTAATTTTTCTTACAGTTTTCTCATTCAATTTCTTGAATGCATCCATTCAAATATTTTAAGTTAGCTGTGTTACATTTTATATTGTTTAATACATCTATATATAACTCTTTTTTTACATTGTAGATATGTTTCTTAAAAAACCGTGAAAAAAAAATAGTGTAAAAAAATACATGGGACGTGTGGCAAATTTGAAGATATGTTTCAAAATTTTAAAAAATGTAAGGTATCTCCATATATTTTCCCAAGAAACCCTGCAAACAAAGTAATAATGAAATACATTTTACTTATTTATAAAACAAAAATACATAATTCATTTTTATTACAAAAAAATTCAAAAATTAGTAGGCATTGAAAATTTAATCTATAAGTACATACAACATATAAAAATTAGAATTGAAATTAGAAATAAAGTTAATTGTTAACAAGCACGTTTATTGCGAACTGGATCAAAAATGCTATCATCAGCAGATGTTCCAAGCTTTGATTCAAATAAAGAATTTCGTTCGTTATTAAATGCCTATATTGGCTTTTTTGTTGTTACAAATAAGTTATTAAAGGCTGATCTTTTTTTTGGTTACTCTTGTAATTTTTGATATCCTTCTACATGAAACAAGAAAAAAAAATCTGTCAAAATTTTAATGCATGCTTTATGTCAGGATTATGAGTAACAAGATGTAGTTCCCTACTTGTAGCAAATTTCAAGCTCTCGCTAATTAAAACAGCTCTCTGTTAATAGTTAAACTTCACCTTCGTTTTTATCAACTCCTTTATTATCATAAACTGTCATTAATTTGATCAAATCATCCTCATCCAAAGGGCACAAATCCCCAGAATTTTGGGGGATTCGTGCTAGAACAAAAAATTCGTGTAAAAAAAAGTCTGTTAATTCACGTACCGTGTTATTCAAAATCTTGTAAAATAAGACTGTGTAAAAAAAAGATGGGTGTAGTCATGGGATTTCCAATTTTATTTATTTTTTGCTTCAGCTCGAAAATAATTTTAAATTATTTAAATAAATAATTGCACGAAATCTCTTTTTTGAGAGCATTTTATAACATAAAACACAAGAAAGAGTTATTCAAATGAGACGACATTGCATACCTTACGGTAGAATATGCTAATGATTTACTTTTTGCGGTCAATGACTGATTTGATGGAGCTCCAGTGAATTGGAACGGAGCAAAAGGATGGTGTAAGAAATGGAAGTCATTTCAAAGATAAGGCTAAACTTTCGTGCTAAAGGGGTACTTCACTACCCATGTACCATTGCCTCGTAAATGAATTCGCAAACAGTATGCCCATATGTCCTCAATTTGAAAAAAATAGTTGCAATTGGACTGAATGAAGTAGTGTGATCAGATGACAGTATCATGTGATATTTGGGTCGGAGTGATTCTACCATGCGGCATGGGCAAGAATGGGTTGTACAGAACTTCATGAAGGTAGCGGTTGACTAAGAATGACGACAGAACGCGGGAACAGATTGATGGTCTGATGGGCATCAGCGACAGCAAAGACCCTCGATAGGCAACTCAGCAAGCATGTGTTGAGATAACGGAGGCTATTGTGCCAACTGCTACTCAACATTGCACAGTGCTAGGTACGTTTGCCAGGATTCCGGGTGCATTCTTCATGTAATCTCGCCGAGAGGAGTTGAACTGTTTTCAGCGGTGAGTCCCGCTTTGAATTGATTCTCGATAACCAGCGAAGTTGTGTCTAAAGACGTCCAGGACAACAGCAGTATACTCACCTGTGAATGTCATTTGCCACAAGAGACTCTACGTTTCGGAGTGTTTTCCCTCCTTTCACATATATCTGGATGTGTATTTGAACAAGATACGCATGGCATGTCTTTCCATTGCTTGTTTTTGAGCTTCTCCAACACTTCTCTGACCAGCTCCATGATTACATACCCCATTAAAGCACGTTAAGGTTCTATAGAGCAGACGTCTCTGATCATCCCTGGATCACGCTGATCTATTCAAGTGGAATGTGTGTCAAAGAAGGCCATCCGCGAGTTCTAAGAGTCAATATCCGTCTGGGTAAGAGTTTATGGTACAACCAGTGATAGACCAATGACATAAGTCATTTAATTCCTATAATACTGTTAGCGTTTTATTTCCAATACATATACTTTACAGTTACTAATCTTCATTCCATTCGGATAAGTTTTCTTGGCACTTCGCTTTTTTATGTTGTAGAGTGTATCATTTTCCCATAATTATTAAAATAAATATTTTTTTTTCAGTTACACTTAAATTATTTAAATTAAAAATATCTTAAGCATTTTTTTTTCTACATTAATATATTGGTACCGTATAAATGCAATATATTTCCTTTCCTTGCGTTAAAAGAAGACAAAAGTATTCATCAAAATCCTTCATAAATTTTAGTTTCGATCGGAACATTTTTAAAAATCTGAACTGAACTAATACACCATGAATTATTTGAAAAATATTTTTATACTTTTACTCACCGATTCTTCTAAGTTGACAAGCTCAAAATCTTTCCTTAATCGTCGAAGACAATTTGAAGTCATTTATTTATTTAAATCAATTGTTCTTGACTAAATGATAAGCTATAAATACTCAATTTTAAGCCATTACTTAATTTGGATGTAATTAGTTAATTAATCAATAAATAAAATTACTTAAGTATATAAGTAACATTATATTCAAGTAATATGAATATTCTCAATTAAACTAAAATAACAGTTTTTTTATAAACTGTGCAACAATACAGTTTATACCATCTATTAGATGACGAGCTAATGTTATATGGAATGTTGGTCTAAACTTCTGTTTCTTTTGTTCACTTTCCACAGTATGAAACTATTTATGATGGCGGGGTCAATAAGAAAATAACAGATTAGTATGAGAATTGGTCTTCCTATCGTTATAATAGCAGGGCCATTGTATTATATATTCCCACAGGTGTCTTTTGTAAGATTAGTACATGAGAAGTAATCTTCCCAAAGGACCCACGAAGGGGTTGAAGAATCAGTCTTTTTGTTTAAGAATAAGTGCATTTTGATTATTTAGAATTATATAATTAAATGGAACTACCCCTCACATTTTGAATTAGCCAAAAAATAATAAAGAATTAGGTGATTATTTATATGTCTGAGGATATTTTCGGTATTTTGAAAATCATACTGACTACTCCTAATTTTATGTCATGCTCGAGTCATAATCTTACGAATACTGAACTCTCGGAATTGAATAGTCAGACATTGAGGCTGTCGTAAATCGTACCCTACATGAAATTGAGAGTCTTTGGCATGGTACAATGCCCCAAAAATTATCAGACACAAATAATCAACCAGCAATTTATTGATTATTCGGATAACTTAAAATATGAGAGGAATATCAATTTAGCTATCGAATTCTAAATAATCGAAGTGCACTTAACTGTAAGCTCCAAATTAATTTCTGCTCTATGACACTGATTCTCCAATGAAATGATTATGGCTTTCACAGTAGAACTGTATCCGGAACAAATAGAAAACCAGCTGGACTATCTCACTATATGGTTCACTTTAACAGTATACAAATGCCTAGGTATAGAGTTAAGGAAATACTATCTAATCCATAGAATATCTTTTACAAAGCTTTATATGGAACTCAACATATCATGTTTCCCTTGTAAGATGTTGGCAGCTAATTTTTCTATACAACATTAGGAAAACAATTCCAAGTTATCTCTGAGATAGCCCGTTGCAAACTTATTAAGCAAAAATATCAAGAAAATTTTAGATACTTTTTTTCCTTTCATGTACTAAATGAGAAAATGTGATTTTTATTAATGTACCAAAATGTATAGTACAACGTTCCAATTCTAACTCATTTAGCTAAAATTAGTAATAATTAACTAGTTATAACTCATTAGGAGTTGTAACAGAGAGGTTTAAATGTAAAACATTTTTTATCTCACTATAAAGTGTCTTATAATTAAACTTAATTAAAGGAATTCAGCTTCTATTGAATCTTCAAATGATTTTTTGAATATTTTTTTCTGAATTTTTAATTCAGTTTGGTCTATTGTAAGCATTAAGTTGTTTAATATTGAAAATATATCTAAATATATTATATCTTTAAAAAATTCATCTCTTCAAATATAAAATTCTATACACAAAACGCGTTATTACAGATTTTTAAATATATTGTTTATATACATACCACAGAATTCTATACACATGTTAAAACTATTAATCAAAAGAAACCAATTTTCTTAAGTAACTGCTCTAAAATAATATTTGAATACATATTTTATCAAAATATAATTTTTCGACAAAATCATACTTGGAAACATATTGCTTTAAGAACTAAAGTAATAACCTCAGGAAAAATATATATAACATTAACGCAATTTGTGTGTAGACTACTTTTAGCAGTTGAGATGCGTTATTTTTCAGAGTATATATATTTATAATAAATGCTTCTCCTAACTTCTGCACCAAAAAAATTATTACTATTTTGTTTCTGCGTTATAGTTTACCGGAATATTTTAGATTTTACAATATCGCATTTTTTTAAATATTTTGAAATAAATTTGTACGTGATTTTTTGTTTCTGATTTGAGAAATATATGAATTTAAAACTATGTCTATCAGTGATTTAGGGATTAGTTTTATGATACGCCATTACTCACACTTTTTCTATCAATTATATTTCATATTTATACGCTATTGCAGTCTTATTTTTTAATGAATCTGTTTGGTTTAAATCTTTGGAACTTTTATAAGAATGTATATAGAGAGAGATAAACGAGTGAAAGATATAAAATTTTATTAAAATGAATTCATTGGAAAAAATAGCACTGTTTATTGAATCTGACGTTATTATTACTTCATGAAATAACTTTTTATATAAGTCATATTTTGTTTCTGTATTAAAGCTTACTCTTTGCGCGTTCACTTACATATTGTATGAATTCTGAACACTTATCTATTTCAATAAAAAAATATTTGAAAAGTGTTATTCATATCCACTGGTTCCCAAAAGTTAAGCAACAAATCGAAAAAAAAATCGCGATTAATAATTAAAAAGTGTTTAAATTTCTTTGAATATCTTGAAATTAAAAGCAAGCTGTATTGAGTACCAATAAGTAAGAGATGGGCGCTGCCATCACTTTGCGTAAATGGGATGCACACACAGTTTAGGCAGAAACCAGTACTCAATGAGCGGCGAAATGTTACCCAATTTTGCAATAATCAAACCACAAAAATGAGTTTGAAGCAACATTTGCAAGTAATATTGCATTATAAGTCAAATAGAAGCAAATCAATGGCATTCTGACGTTGCAAGATGGCTAAATGTCACCCATTCTGTGGTTATCTGGTAGTGGAACCAGTTTCTAATTTCTGGTTCAGATTCTAGAAGACTTACTGAAAGTAGGCCATCCTATTATTTTTTCGGATGACCAATACTGGCGGCTTAGTGTATGTCTCAGCAGAATCCCACAACTCTATCTTATCTTAGATCTACAATTATTTCTTCAACAGGAATGATAGCCAGTCACAACAGTGCACAGAAGGCTACGAGAAAGAAGTCTGAATGCTAAGCGACCAGTATTGGGCATCTCTCTGACTTTTTGCCACAAAAGGAAATTGAACTTACAATCATGCAAACTGAGTTAAATATTACTGGAGGTCCAGTATGTTCTTAGATGAATCCTACTTTGGTTTGGAGAGTGATTTGCAACATGTTTACTTATGAAGAAAAGCAAGTACTCAATATCTTCCATCTAGCATACCAGAAAGAAATGCCTCTGCAGGAGGTGGCAATCTTGTACAGGAAAGAGTATCTTTAGGTGGAAGCACATGCCTGTATAAATTGCAACATATAACTCTCAATGCTCACAGATCCATGTTACATCCCATTATTCGCTCGCATGTTTTCACTATTGATGATAGCATTTTTACAAGCAGATAATACCTACCCTTTCAAAGTACTCATTTCATTCACCAAAGTCTTGAAAACAAAAAAATAGTCCACAAGAAGCTACTCGCATACTTTCCTGGACGTTTTGCTGGCCTGAAATCCCCTCTCCAAAACTTACATGTTCTTACGAGTAGCATTGCTTTACGTTATCATCGAACCTTGCTATCTAATTAAGTTTTTGTACTTAATTTATACGTCCAAATTTAGGACATTGAATGTCCCTGCTGATAACACAAAACTCAAAAACGACACATAATATTTTCTTGTATATTATATTTTGTTTTGTAAATGTTATCATCAAGTTTCCTTCTGTTTTCTTCAATACTTTTTGAGTAATCATTAGTTTTCAGTTTATTGGCTAACTCTCTTAGGAACCAGTGTATTTTATGTACCATAAAATAATGCCAACTTTTACTTCACAGAAGCTCTAATTTTGTACCTGTACGATTGAAACCGTTTTTAATTTCGATATAGATATGTTTTGAAGAAAATAATATGAACTATTCTCTCAAAGAAAATATGAAAAATTAAACCCACAATATTTTCAAAACTATACTTATACTTCACTAAGAATAAACATTACCAACAAAACCCGTTTTGTTTTTCGAGCTCTCATTTAAATGCGGAGCATGGCTTTGAAGAAGAGACGGTACGAAAAATATGAATTTAAATACATTATAGAACTTACTGTGGAATAACGCATAACCAATTACAACTGCGCCTACAATTCTCCGATAAAAATAAGATTATGAAAAAGACACAGACGGTGAAATAAAAAACATAACAATAACAATAAAAAAGGAAGTTGCGGTATTTTTCGAGGTTTTGCTGTATTATTTCTTTTTTTTTAAAAAAAAATAATAATAAAAACTACTTACAAATCTTCGCAGAGAAATGACTATTATGTTTTCCCCCTTTAAGCCTCTTCCCCCAAAACAGTGCGTAATGTGCAGCATTAAAATTTTATTTTACTTCTTCGAAAAACTGCATTCTAAAGGATGTAAAAAAAAAGAATTTCCCTCTCCTGAACCTTCTCTAGAGTTTCTTTCCTCCAGTGAACTTGTTCTCAACTGAGAAAAACAGTAGTCGATGCTACGTAGAGGTCGATCATTGTTCTGCATAAATATATTTAGTATTTTTGTAATCGAGGCCATTGGAGAACGCTCCCCGAGACCCTAGAGGCGAGATGTATTCTTTTTTCCCCCTTTTTTTTTCATTGCGGAGCATTAGGACAATGCGGAGAGAACCGTAAGCGATTGTCATTGGATAGAGCAAAGCATTACGATTTGGCTCGTCACGTTCCAACGATTCGGCGAGAAAAGCGGCGAGGATTCAGTACATGTGCTATGACCATTAGGAAGACGATCTGCTTCCAATAGCGAAAAGAAGAAAGTCGTTAGTCGAGATTTTGCTCCCTACCACACAAACAACGACTATACCCCCTCTCTCATTACCGCTCAAGATACTACAGGCGATGCTTTATGGAGGCAGAAAACTATTGGTCAAATCTCGGCTCCTGTTTATAAGGATAACTATAGGTAGATGATGATGTCGTACTATGTTGATCGCTGATAACGAGGCATTTGGGGCAATTCTCTTTAGAGTATTTCTTCAGTGAATGAGGCTGGTAAATATTGTATGAGCGGCTGGATAGGGTTTTAGTTGTGGTTGGCGTTTATGTAAGCCTCATTCATGAAACACATGATGAAAATCATGAACTAAAGCACAAATTGTTTTTTAATCACTGCTCAATGTAGGAGCAGCGTTAAAGAGATGATTGAAGTACGTAAGGTAATGTTTAAAAATGGAGGAGAGAGGGAGTATATAAAAATAAAGTTGAGAATGTGACAATCTTTGATCGTGCTAATGAATTCAAAATTAATAGTTAAATAATTTAAGATTTCCATGTTCGTATTACGTTGTTCTTCGAAAAAAGATTCGTTTTTAAGCATTAATTATTACTGAATACATTTAGTATTTTAAGAGATTTTACGAATATTGTATTGAAAAAGAAATATTTGTAAACACATTCATTGATTTTATTACTAACAAAAGAAGGCAATATTTTTACTGAAAATGGAAAGGGGAATCTTGAGGCTATTTTTTAAAACTAATATAATGAAAACAACAAACGTAAAAGTTCCACAAAAATCTGTAAAACCATAAATCATTCTAAATTTTGCATATAACCCAGCCTTTAAAAATTGAAATGGAGACGGTAAATCCCTGTCCATTGCATTTATATGAAATTAAGATTTCATTTTTTTCACATTATTATATTTTATTGATTTATTAAAGACTTTCATGAAATACTAATCGACTATTTAATATATACACTCATGAACAAAAAAATTAGCACACCAAGAAATAATTGCGGGATCGTAACGAAACTTGGCATGAAGGTACATGCCGGGAAGATAAGCAAATGATAAGAAATGTAGCGTGATTGCACATTATGTATAGCCAGTAGAGGGCGTTTAACGACGTTCTCCGTGGAGTATAAAACAGGTAACCAAAGCTTGTTTGAGTGTGCTGAATCGTTTACAAAGCAAGAGCTGAGCTAGACAGGCCATTACATCGTTTTCGAAGACAATATGAGCAGCTGTCGCAGTTTGAGAAGGGGAGAATCATCGGCATGATGGAAGCTGAGTGGTCAGCTAGGCGAGTATCTCTTCAATTAGGCCTCTCTGATAGTGTTGTGAGGAGGTGTTGAGACCAGTGGATCCGAGAGATGTCATTTACACGAAGACCAGGCTCAGGATGCCCTCGACAGACCAATCGTTTTGAAGACTGCCACATCGTAAGAAATGCACGCGTACAGCCAACTGCTTCATAGGCCACCATCCAGGCACAGGTAGCACCTTCACTAGGGGCCCCTGTGTATTCTCGAACCATACAAAAACGTCTGGCTGAAGGACATTTGGGATCGGGGCGCCAATTACGCGTTCTGCCCTTGACTCCCATCCATCGACGCCTCCGTTTGGAGTGGTGCCGCGCACGAAAAAATTGGACTCCAGCGGAATGGGACCAGGTCGTCTTTAGGAACGAATCCAGATTTAATTTCAGCATTGATGACAATCGTGTTCGTGTGTGGAAACCCCATGGTGAACGCCTCAATACTGCCTTTGTTATACATCGACACACCACTCCCACAGCTGGTGTGATGGTATGGGGTGCCATTGCCTGAAATACACGGTCATCCCTAGTATTAATCTGTGGCACCATGACAGCCCAGCGATATGTCCATGACATTCTGCAAACACATGTGTTGCCACTCATACAACGGCTCCCAGGAGCCATTTTTCAACAAGACAATGCTCGGCCTCACACGACAAGGATGTCACAAGACTGTCTCCGCACCATTACTACCTTTCCTTGGCCTGCCTCATCCCCAGATTTGTCTGCAATCGAGCATATATGGAATCATTTGGGA
>BMAV01017016.1:995715-1020099 GCA_019973955.1 Trichonephila inaurata madagascariensis | reverse complement strand
ACCAAAATCCTGTTGAAAATAATGGATATAGAAGCTCTAAATCCATTATAAGTAAAAGGTAATTTATCTTAAGATGCATTAAAAATCCATAGATTTCGATGAATCAATGAACAGTAAGCAAGTTACTGCCAGATTGAAGATCCAAATACATAATACTGGCTGAATTGTAGCATAGCAATAAGTAGAAAATTATTTTAACTAAAATAATTATAAACTCAGCAAAGAAAAATTAGCTAAAAATTATAAAGCTAACATTTTTTTAAATATATTTTTGTTCCCCCTAGCGTGTTCTAACTCAAAAATTGGGGTGGAACCCAGCAAAATCGTATTGTCACCTGTGTGGTGTTCAAGGCTTACGGCTAACGGCAGCCCCTTGCCGCGATGAATTTCGTTGGCCTTGATCTGATGTTGCTGTCGATCAGGTGGCATAAATAACAACAACAGCATAACATACTTTTGTATATATATTTGTCTACTCTATAATACAAAATTTAAAAACAAACATATATATATATATTATTAAAATATATTATTTTAAGAGCTATTATTAAGCCATCTATGAATTGCGTATATGTGTTTGTTTGCGTACGTAGTTTGGAGTTAAAAATAATCATAATTTACGCATTATAAGTAATACATTATAAGTTTGTAATTTTGTATTTGTTAGTAAAATATTCGTATGCTTTTTTCCTTGTAAATTAAGTGATTGAATTTAATTCAAAATGTTTACTAAGGAAATGCCCTACTTTGAATATCTTCGGATACCTAAGATCAGGCTAGAGAAACATTTCACGTTAGAAAGCAGTTTAAGAGTTTTATTAATCTAATAAATAGCTGCACTTATCTATTAATAATCAAATAAGCTTGCACTCCTTTATTAATAATCTAATATAGCTGCATTAATTTTCCTATAATCCAAAGATTACACACTTATGGATTTTCAAAAAGACACATTTTATAAAATATGCAGAAATTCCTAAAAGTATTGCTATTATGAATACTAGTCTCAAGATTACTCGGTTTTAACCGGCAGGCCATTCACCGGAGGGTTCTTATGCATATTTTAATCTGATTAAAGAGAATACTTCCAGAAGATGTAAAGATAGAACCTTATAAGGCAGCATATCGATGTAAATAAAGAATAGACTTATTGAAGTCTGAAACTTAGTTGGAAATTAGGTTATAGTAGTTATTGAGAACGGAAAAACAAACAATTAAGAATGATGGAAATTAATGGAGTTCTGAATGATTTACTCGCTTTTGTCTCGTACTTTTCTGTAAATGTTTGATTAAATGTATCACAAATACTGTTTCATACAAGCAAATGTAATTTCGGTTCAGAAGAATTTAATCAGATTAATATGCTATCGCTATTGAATATAGAAGCTCTTTTGTATTATACACATATAGTTTCATTAATCTCTACTAGAGAGACCGAAAAGAATATCTAACACAATTATCATACCACAAAAAAATTATTTAAATACTTTCGTCTGTAAAATTAGCTGTAAGTAACATAAATGCTTTCATAATTTATAGATGCTGACATTGCATCATATTTATTTTCTTTAAGTAAATAATTTTTTCATGTTTTATGTTGGGTGACAATATGAAGCTTACAAACATAGCCTCAAATAATTATGCTTACCTTTAAAGTAAAAAAAATGGCTGCATTATAGACAAAACACGTCTTCCCGATAATGCGATAAAAGTAAAAGATCATAGAATTTTTTTTAAATAATCATTTCCAAGATTTAGTGTATGATTATCCCAGTTATAAAAAGACAATCAACAATGACCTTTTACCAATTAATAGTCTTGTCGAATTCAATATTTTAGTCACGGTAGTTTCAGCATATGAAGTGTATGTAATATATACACTGAAGAGTCAAAAGTCATGGAATAGCAATATACACAGTTCACAGTGTCCAGAGTATGCCTCGTCTAGAATTTTAGGCATTACCTCCTCCAATGGACAAAGCATTGGTTGATCGCTTTTACTTGATGATTATCTACTTGTTAAGCAAGCAATACTGTGTCAAATAACTTCAACAATTAGTGCGGAAGTACAACAGACATGTCTGTAAGAACAGTACACATAGTGAGATTTGATATTGATGGGAAATATGGTAGCACAAGTTGACTCAGGTACATTTACTAATGGTACGCCATCAGCTGCAGGGACTCTACTAGGTCTATGGACATATCAATTGGACCCAACATTGCAGGGAAAAAGATGCATAGTCAGATAAGTGATAGTTCAGCTTAGTAAGAGTTAATAATATGATTCTCTCTCGAGAAGATGGTGTAGACCCCACAAGGCCATGGACCCAAATTGTCAAGAAGGCACTATAAAAGTTATTGGTGGCTACATAAGGACGAGCACTATTTTTACAAAAAAAAACAAAAAAAAAAAAGGAATAAATTCTTTGGTCGAACTTACCCAATCGTAGTCATGTCGCATCATGTCACCAGACTAAAATCACTCCCAATTGGCTTGAGGAACATTTTGGAAAATTCCAGGAAATGTGATTTGGATCTCTAGATCACCAGATATGTATCTCATTGAATATATAGAATAGCATGATTGAAAGGTTAACATGCAGAAATCCCTGCACGGGCAGAGCTTTCGTAATTATGGACAACATGGCTGGATATTTCTTCAGATCATGTCTTGTTGTAGAAATACCAATGAACTTCGCTGAGCAAAAAATGTTCCTCTCTGTGACTTTTGGTGCTTCAGCATATTTCGAATAAGCTGGCTCTATTTCGTTATTCGTGTAATAACACGTGTTTTTGTTTAACGGATTAAAATATTACTTGCATGAAAAATTTAAAAAAGAATCCACAAAATTATTTTTTTAATTACATGCATTAAAACATGTTTGCTTGTTAAAACTTTCGTATGTCTTATTATAAGTTTCCCATTACAATAAAAAGTTATAAGTTATGTACATTATCTGATCGCTGAAATTATTTAACCAAGCGCCATTTCAATTAATTTTAACTCCTGTATTTCTACCGGTGAATAAAATTTTAATCAATAGCATGCATGTTACTAAAAGCTTTCTAAGAAATGTAGTTAATATACGCAAGTGTCTGTGACATGTACACCTTATTAAAACATTCTAACCGCTTTTCTCTAGCAGAAGACTGTCTTTATTTCCATGGGAAACTTTAACTGTGACTTGAATAGAATCTTTGCTTTATGTTTCTTTCCTAACAGCATAATAGTTTGTTTAATGCATTGGATATTGTCACCAGACAGTAAAATCTATGAAACATAATTACATATCTCAGCCGTGTCTATTGATTGCAAATGCTAAATCAATAACTCAGTTTTCTCAAGCATTGTTAAGATTGCATATGCTGCATTAGGCTGTATATAAATACACTCCTGCACGACAATAGAAGTAAATAAAATATTTACTATTGTATTTTTCTGAGTTGTTTGTAGCATTATGAAAGTAAAATTAAAATAAGTTGGAAGTGAAAGGTATTTTTAACGTATAAAGGCATGGAGTTAAAAAATCTAATGGGTGTTATTTGATTGCTAAATGGCATTCGTAGACACATTTAAACTTTTGAAATTGAAACTAATTTGTTTTTGTATATACACAACGTCAATGATAAAAAACAAGAAAAAAAAGTAATTTAATACATACACTATTGAAAAAAAGAGTCAGTAAGGTTAAAAAAAAAAGGAAAGAACTGGTAGGATTATAAAGGTGACAATTTTTTTTTTGGATGTTAAATACTTTTTGCATACATTTTTTTTTCAGTTTTTCTTTTACTTCCGACAATTTATCGACTTCTGAAAATAAATATTCACTAGTTACTTATTTTTATCAAAAAAGAATAAAAAAAAAGAGAGATTAAAAAATGCTTTGATGTAAAGAATTGTTAAAAATAGGGGAAGGTTACATAATTTGCTATTTATAAAAAAATAGCATACAAAAAAGAACATTCTAGATAACGCAAAACATCTGAGATTTTAGGGATGAAATTTTTAAAATGTGCTTCTACAGGGATTTGAGTTTGGGAAAACTTTTTTTCAGCGTTTTTTTTTCTCTGTGTGTAATTTGAGCGGGCGATACAAAGAGGGTTAAAAAATCTTAACTTCCAGAACAAAATTTTTGCAGCTTAACTACAAAAAGATGGATTGCGTATTAAAATGCTTTGCTGTTTTATTTGCATCAGGATGATGGGAAATACTTCTTAATTTTTTTTTCTGTTTTCCTTTGACATTTTTTTTTTTTTTAAATTAGTGTTTATAGGGAAAAATTAGAAAACTTCGATACATCTTTTTACCCAGCTCGAATTCAGAAAAATAAATAAAATTTACTTTTATAAGTGATATATGTTATTAGAAAGGAAATATTTTAATGGAGGAGGAAATACACGAGTGAAAAACAAACACAAATAATGCAAATATTGAAGATATGAGTCACTAGAGAAAAAGCAAAATATGTAAAGAAAAGTAAAATATTTATACATGAAATGAAAGATATAGTTTTTATTTGAAGAAAGAATTGGAGATTTAAATTGATTAGAATAATATTAAATACAAATGAATTATTTATATCATTAAGAAAACAATAAGTTATTAAGTTTACATTGAACGTAAAGTATAAGTTTTATATGAACAAAACTGAAAATGTATCGAAAGAAAAAAATTTCTTTTGATATATTTCTTTTTAAAAAAAAACAGGATTATTACTTCATTTATTTTTATATACTTTACATATTTCTTTTATAGTATTTATTTCTGTTTATGCTTTCGTCAAATATGTCTGGAATTTTAAAATTGTATGGGATATTTTAAATACAGATATTTTGAAGTTTTTTTGATAATGCTACTGTAGTTATAAATTTATTAACTCCTTACAAAAGAATTAAAAACCATTTTAAAAGAGTTTCACGTACATTATAATCTGTATAAAGTGTAAAAAACTCCAATGAAACACTTTGAAAGAATTTTAGCAAAAAATGCTGAATGGAAGCTGAAAAGGCTAACATCTAAAAGTATTTTCAAGAAACTTGTGGTCGAAAGATATTTTTCTATTGAGCAAACCGGTAAAAAGAATTCTATAAATCTGAACGTTGTCATACCTTGAAAACAATTTTCGATTTAAGGTTTATTTTCTTAACAATGTAAATGTTCTTTCGGTCGAGTTATTTGTTCATGTCTTGAGGCTACCAAGGACCAACTGTATAGGACTGATGAACGTTGAATCAGCTGAAGATTCAAATTCGTCAAGTTGGTCTGGTGTAGAAGTTTGAAGAGGAGAATGCTTTCTCAGGTGTCATTCACTTCAATTGATCGAGGTTCGAAATTTCGAAGTTCGTCGACAATAGAACCAAGGTGCTTCATAGAGTGATCTTAATAACATAACCATTCAACATTAACCCCTTAACTGACACCAGCGTGTATATATATGTCTCGCTTAACCGATGCGTTAAATACCCCGGGAATGTGTATATGTCTTTCCAAAAAATACGCGATCCTTTTCTTTGCCCTTCTATCAGTAAAACTATTCCGAAGATTTTGGATTGAAATAAAATTATCTTGCCACAGTATTTGAGAAGGATTTACTTATTCCAGAGAGAAAAGTTTGCTTATTTATGCCTTCGTTTTCCCTCCAATCCACCGCATACGCGTGCATATGTGTAAAACAGTGGCAATGAGGAGTGAATTGCGTAACTTTTAAAAGGCAGTTAGGGATATTATTTTTTGAAATAAACCTAGTCCTTATTACTTAAATAATTTGTAGTCAACGAAAAATATTCAATCTTTTAAAAATGAGAATATATTTACTACTGAGTAATTAAATTATTGTGCTTATAGGTTTTATTTTTAGTTGGTTTAGTATTATTTTAATAGATAAAATATGTGCATATATATATATATATATATATATTTGAAAAGTTGCAACATATCAATAATACAGGTAGCTGGAATGAATATATGCATGATCATGGTATTTAGAATTTTGATATAATTCATATATCAAACATTATAATTTAATTTATATTGTTAATAAAACACATGTTTCCTAAAATAACACAAAAATAATCGAAAGATATTTTCCCTATTAATTACAGAAATTTTGAGTGTTGTCGGAAATTTAGTATTTTCTATTAATATTAAATCATTTAGTACTAAGAACAGAAATTTTAACTTCAAAAGCTTGAAGGGGCTTGAATAAACTCTTATTTTTTAAACTGTCAAAATAAAAATTCTGTGGAAATAACCAATTAAATAATACTATGAATAAGAAACATATATTAGGTCAGTAAACTGTGCACATTTAATGTTATGTCTATAAGTATTATTTTTAGTATGAATAATATATATATATATATATAAATATATATATATATAATATTTAAAAGTTAGAAAATAAAAAAAGTATAACACTTATACTTATTCCTTAGATGTATATGAATAATTTTCATGTATGAATAAAATAACGTATTCTGTATGCAAAATTACAGAATCTGCTAACCGTATAACTAAACTTTGCATATCATCCACTTTCGTGTAGGATCTTTGAATAAAACATATTTCTTTTAGATTCAAACAAAACGGTGCACTAACTATTCAGAAATATAAACTCTAACATGAAAAGGAAGTATTATATAGTAAAGTTTTAACTCTCTCTAGGAATTATTTTATGCATATGTGTTGAATAATATACTAATAAGTACAATAAATAAATTCGTTACTCTTTAATTATTACTAAGTAATTATTATTTCCAGTTATGATTAAGGTATCTCACTTTTAATTAAAGAAAATATTATTTCTTAATTTTTCTTCCTTCGTTGAGGGAAGAAACAATTACTTTCAATTTTGCGACGCTTGTAACTACGACGAAGTAGCAAATATTTACTCTCGACGCAAAGGAAAAAAAAATTACTAAACGGAGATAGAATTCTCTGCAATCAATTAATTACATAAAAACCACATTGCTTTGGGAGGCAGAAATAATATTCTCGGTTGTTATTAGCTATCCAAGATTTGTTTTAAGCAAACAGCAGACAAGATCCAACGCAGCATATAAACGAGCGCGAGAAGTGCGGAAAAAACTAGATATGTCAGCTGTCAGCCAGCGGAGTTATTAAATCACTTCTTGCAGCAAGCGATGTCTGACATTCCCCGACTTCATTACTGTGTTATTAATCAAATTACTCCCACCAAGTTACTCGAGTGGACGCTTTTTGAATATGCCATTGCTCTCTACTAGAGCTCTGCATTCTTCTGATTTACTAAAACAACTCCATGTTTATGCTCCATCCAGTTTATGAAGATCGCGAAATGAGAAAACGCCAAAATAAATTACTAAAACTCCGCGGAATAGGAAAAGAACGTTTTTCCTATTCCGTATTTTTCCTCCGTACTGCGCCCCTCAAAATCTAAAAAGAATGTCTTTTCATTGACTTAAAAGAAAAGAAAGCTGTTTCTTCGACTGTGAACCTGGAAATCAAAATCTGACTCAGCACTTTCTACGCCGGAATGCTATCAAACCTGTCAGCACCCCTACATCGGATCAAAAAGTTCTACTTTTGCATCCATATGCATATATAGATGCAAGTGTGTGCGTGTGTTCTGAAAGGGGAGGATGGAGAAAATGCCTTAGCTATGAGCACGAACCAACCCAATTTTCGCTTCCCTTCGCAAATCTTAGCTCTGCGATCGAAGCTAAAGCGGCTTTCTAGCGACGGGCCGGGGAAATAATATGGAGTATAAATATACAATGAAATGTTGCTTTTATTTAAAATTTCGCTTGGAATTTTTCAGCTAGAGAATCATAGCAAGCATTTTTTGTTCAAAACGGCCAGCGTCTTTTAAATGCTAAGTATATGATCTTTTCCGGTGGAACCATTTGTGAAGCATAGTTACTTAGCAAAAGAGTTTTTAAGTAGGAATTTTTAAGAGCTTTTGTGGAAGGAATTTCAGTCAAATGGAAAATTATGAACCCCAGTTAAAAGGGAATGTTTTCGAAAAGAATATCTCTTGAGCATTTATATTTCAATTTTTTTTCTTTGTACTATATATTTCAGTTTGCATATCTCTCATTAAAAAAGTGTTCTCTTATTACTATGTAAGTATTTTTTTTCTTCTGATGTTTGGCCTTTAAAAGTGAACATGATTTTTTTTCATACTAATGGAAATTAATAAATAAAAAATTAGTTTAAAACATTGTACTGACAATTATCAAAAACTACATTTTTTGCATTTAATCCAGATATATTTCCTATTTCTTCATAGAGATCATCTTAAGACAGATCATTTTAACTGTAATAATAATAACTGTTTTTCATATTTCAAATTTAGAAAACAAATATTACCACAAGTAAAGTTTCATGATAAAAAAAAAGAGATGAATAGTAGAAAATCATATATGTGATAAAAATACCTTCAATTACTTTATTTATTTATTTATTTTTACAGTATTCATTTGTTTATATGCTATCACCCGAAAATTTGTGAAGATATTTTTTTATCATTTAATCCATCGACGCCACTAATAAATATTTTGACTACTTTGCCAATCATATTTTTGAACAAATCTAGAAACTTCAAGTGAGTGAGTGTATATTAACATCGTACATGTAATTTTAAACCACGGTAGAGTGGCGAAAGGACAAGTTGGAGTAAGTAAATAAATAAATATCGTAATATTCTTGGGCGGATAAATCTTTCATAATTAATATTTTTTGCAATGTTCAAACTAATTTGCTCATATATTTAGTTAAAAGGAAAATTTTTAACTGAATACTTTATTTAATATCAGGAGTGTTCAAATGAAACTGATTCGAAGTGTCGCATGCGAACAGTTTTCAATGCATTTTCGAGAAACAAACGTGATAGTGAAGGTGCATGTATCACGCATGCGTATACGCAAGCAGATTTGTAATAACAGCATTCGTAAGAATGTAGTACTAATTCAAAAATGGCTGGCGGGGATGCCACTGCGTCCAATACAGATGAGGGAACTGTAATAAAGTTTTTTAACACTGGAAGGGTGGAAGCCGGTGGATATTCATCGTAGAATGCTGGATGTGTACGGTGATATGTGTGTCGAAGGTCACGGTGACGAGGTTGGCGAAAATGTTTAGCAACGGTTGACAGGAGACAAGGGATCTGCCGCGTGCAAAGTTGTTACAGAAAAGCTGACTATGCACATTGACACTGCAATCAAGGGAAATTGATATTAAAACATTCGTGACATCGCAAATGAGCTCAACGTTTCCATCGGTTCAGTTCTGAACTGGTTCTTGATCAACTAACATTGTTCTTCGTGGACGGAATTCGTAACCTTCCTAAGCAATGAAAAGCCTGCCTAAACGCCATGAGTGATTTCTTTTAATAAACTTTGTGTATGATTTTCACACACAATAAATATTGTTGTTTTTATCTATGTATCTGTCTCATTTCTGTCCCTGCGTATCTCTTGGACACACGCCTCCAATCACTTTCATTTGAACACCCCTTACATAAAATTGTTAGATGGATGATATCTTATCCATCAAAAAATAAGCCACCTAAGGCTTAAAGATCTAAAATTCCACAGCATTATTGCTACAGACCAAGAAAATAATCCCCTTCAACTTGTGACTAAATACCACTACTCGATAAAGAAAGTTAAAATAATATGAAAGTATCCGATAATCCTCACCTACATCTGAGTTTTTCCCCTAAAGACGCTATTACTTCCCATAAAAACTAATACCCTTCGTATTATAAAAGAACTAACATTAAAGGAATTACAAAATAATCCGTAAGATTATTTTCCCTCTCATTAAATAAAATTGTTTTCCTTAAAAATTCCGCCAAACTTTAACTTTACAGCCTTTTGTTTCAATAAATCTTTTAATAAAACAAATTAGTATTTATTGTTCGAACAGATTTTTAATGAGGATCAATTAATTGGATACACATTAATTATAAAATAATATATGTAGAATTCTTTCCAAGATGTATTTATGTCTATCAGTTTGTAGTAGCTCTAAATAAAGCCACACGAAATTTAGATATATTATCCCACTTGTAAAATCTTAGAAGGAACATACCTATTTCTTAAGGCAAAATTAAGAAATCCAAGAAAAAATTTTGAATTGACTGAAAGTGGAAAATAGCTTGAAATCTTGTGTAACCCGAATAGATCTTTTTCTGAAAACAATATAAACACATCCCTATTAATGAAACTAAATTAAAAATATTTTAATGCAATAAAATTTTTTTGTGTGTGAAACGTAGAATTTACATAATTTTATACCACTGAATATCGTCAATTATAGTCATTTTATATTAAAACAGCCAAAACAATTTATTTCAATAGGTTCTCAACAAAAGTTTTACTTCGTAACAAATATAACTGAGAAAAACATTTACCATTCTCAAAATAATAAAAAGTGTAGTAAATGTTCGCACATGTTTTCATAAGGAGATAATATATACTATATATCAGATTTATATTTTAAAAACCAAAATTTTCAAAAGACAGTTTTCTAATTTTCAAAATTTTTCCGTGATTATAATTAAAACCAATCAAAATCTTTATATCATTCAAATATCTAATAGTTTTCTTTAGAAGTTTCTAAAAATGTTTCGGTTAATACTGCCAAAATAAATAATGAGAGAACATTTCTCTACATCTGTTAAATTATAATCCCTTAAGAAACATTTTTTACTTCCGCTTTTTCATCAGTATTTTATTTTATATCTTGAGTACTTGCACTCACAGGATGTAAAGTTAGCAACATTTCATATACACTTTTAATAATATTTGCAATACCGGAAAACTAACTAATTTATTTCATGAATTTCTAGCATTTACGTGCTACTTAAATCATTTTAATACGTGGTAAAATTTGACTCATTGTTTATTAACACTGCATTTTTGAATCCACACGAAAGCAATTGGTGATGCATTTCATAATTTTTGAACTACAATCAAGTGACCAGGACGACACCTGACATGCCTCCTCCCTCTCCTTTCCAGACTTCCCCACCACGCCAATGTGAGAACTTTGAGTCTTGATAGGTGAATTTAAAGTGGCTCCCGAATTTAATCAACGGGCTTGACAAAAGCAACCCTAGCTGCAAGTTTGCACCAATGACCATTCAGCTATTGTGGCCAAATACATATTAAAAGATAATAATTTTTTTCGAAAAAAATTTTGCATAGAGAAATTGCAGCTTACATTCCCAAAATTATTTAATATATATTGTTACGAATTTTGTGTGTGTGCGTAAAACAGTGTAATTACTTTATATACTTGGAAGTTTAATACATTTATATTACTCTATGTTGTATTTATTTCATGTTAAAAATTATAATATTCGCAAGCAACGCCGTTCCTTACATTATAAGGCCGATTCAATCGAAACTTGGAGAAATCTTGGTGATAGAGCCAAGTTGGCATCATTTTTGGAGACCATTTTGGTGACTTGGCAACCCTGTTGGTGACTATTTTAGGCGAGTTTGGGACCCTATGAATTCTTCAGGAAAATAGTGGAGAAATACACTAATTTCACAATCTATGACTCAAGTGGATCTTACTCGAAGGATCCGCGAAGCCTATAAATAGGGAGACCCTCGCCGAAACTGAGTCAATATTGTTTTGGCTAGCGATTAGTAGCTTTGCCTTGACGGTGAAGATTCGACTAGTGATTGGCTCGTCTGTTGAGTAGAACCAGAGGTGCTTGTGAATAATAATTCACATACTTGTATTTTAGACACTGATAGTTGTGTCAGAGCGCTGTTGAAGATGTGAAGACTTACTAAAATTTATTATGAGAATATTGCTGTCGAATCCAGTATTTCAAGGAGTTTCTGACAATAAATTTCCATCACTTCTGAAAAACTGGCTTGTTCTTTGCGACAGATTTGCATAAAATCCTCGAACCCCAATCAGTGCAACAGTATTAAATTATAATGGTTTGTGCATAGTAAAATATATAAAGCAATAAACTCCATTATATTCGATATCTTACATTCGGATTAGGTAATTCACGTATTGCTTATTACTAAAAAGGGATTAACGAACATTCAAATTTCTGTATTAAAAACTATATTGAAACGAATAAAGTTGTTAAAAAGTTATTAAATATTCTGGTATTGATTTTAATCACTTCGTAACTTTTCTCAAGAGCTGAAGATTGGTAAACAGGATGACAATCTTGCACCATGACGTCATATAATAATCTCGAATAAATTGCTGAAGCAGAAATAAAAAACGTAAACTTACACGGAGGAAATTAGAATATGGCTTCCCTTAGAAACTATCCTTTATAACAGTAGAAGATATCGAAACCAATAACATTTTTCTAGTGGATAAACTATTGTGAAAGCTCTAGAAGTGCCATTATTACTACTTTCAGAGTCTACCTTTATTTTGAGATATAAATCTAGAATCACCAATTCTTTTCTGTGATATTAACTGTTCTTTCATAAAAGACACGTGAAAGTATTCGCATCAAGTACTTTCAGAGCGCCAAAGTTGTTCTTTTTCGTTTTTTGTCCTGCAGGAAATTCTTTACTTAACGTCAAGTATTTTTTTGTTCGATATTGAGACGGGGTTGCAAAAGCAAGTAAGAAATTGCATTCAGAATCACGTCTTTTCTTTAGAATAGGAAGAATCGTTTAATCACCTATGAAATAAAGCCTCCATCATATCTATTTTAATCTGTAAAGATAGTTATATATAATAGGAAATAAATTTCTATTGGATCAATGATAAGTAAATCCTTTAGAGATTTCAGCATTCTTTTTTAGAAAGAATGTAGATTAACATACCAGAATGAGAAAGGCTTTTCTTGAAACAAAATACGAACATTTAAAAAAAACCTTACTTTAATATCTTTTAATAAATGTATCAAGTTTATATACAGTCGGACCCCAATTTAACGAATTCATCGGGACCAGACATTTTGTGCCTTAAATCAAGGTTATTCGTTACATCGGGGTCCAAACACACAAAAGTCAAATTTTATGCGTTTACCTTTTGAAAATTCTACAATAAACAACTACACACACAAAAAAAACATAGTTATAAATTTTACACTTTTTATTCAAACAGCTAAAAGTACTATTACTGAATTATTAATCATCAATTAATTGGAAAATTTAAAATACTAACTGATAGATGTTTGAAAATCTTTTTGATTCTTGACTCTAAAGAATTCTTTTTTCGACTTTATGCACAGAAGAAAATACTGCGTCATTTACATCCTGCTAAATAAGATATGTTTTCGCAGTCTCCAAACAGCTTAATGCTTTAGGAAAAATAACAGCTTTGTGATAAGAGTTTCATTATCAATTTCAGTATCAAAATTGCCATTCATTGGCACCGAGAAATCAACAGTTTTCTGAAACTCGGCTGCACGGATAGGCAGTCCGTTATCAAATGTAACACAATCGTTAAAATCTTAAATATTACCCTGCGTTGTAGAATGGGATGAGATAAGAAAGGAGTTTCCTGTCCTATTAGAAATTTGCATGGTAGGTTACACTCATTAGTCATCTGCTCATGGGAAGTCAAATACGCCCTGCACCCTTGACTGTCGAAATTGGTTACTCACAAGAAAAATCTTTTTTTTTCTGTTCAGGACAAAAATGATGTTATTTGAAAAAAAATCAAATTTTTCTAACAGAAACTAATAAAAAAAAATGTTTCGGCTGTTGAAATAACTCATTCATTCGGAAATTATTATTCGTTTAATAGGGAAAAAAAGAAAAAAAATCGTTAAATTACGAAATTCGTTAAACAGGGATTCGTTAGTCGGGGTCCGACTGTATTTAATTTAAGGTATGTAACATTCCTGCGAATATTAAAATTATTTATAGGAACATTTAATTTTTCAACACTTTAATACTTTTTTTAATTTTTAACACTTTTAAGAAATTACATATGTCACATTATATATGTAGCTCTAATTTAGCTGTTCTTATAAAAGGGAACCAGAGATTCAACTATACATTACTTAAAATTATTTTCTACTATAAGTGTTATTAATTAGTAAATATTATTATTTCTCTTTAAACATTTTATCATTTTTTCAATAAAATTTCTTATATTATTTTGCTTAAACAAAGAATTTATTTCACATCCAAAAACTAGAGATGATAGACTGAAAGAAACTTTATCTACGGACATTTAAAATACAGTAATTTATATATTTACATTAAATTTGAAATTATTTTTCTTCCAATGAGAAAAACAAGTAATATTTTTTTTCTTAAGTTTTAATAAAATATTTTGTGTAAATTAGTCCCCCCCCCCAACGAAATAAATTTTAGAATCATATGTCTAAATTTAGATTTAAAGTAGAAAATAATTTTTTCACGTGTAAATTAATGTTTTATCAAAAGTATGGCATAAACTTATTATACTGACATAAAAATAAATGTACCAAATGTGAAGTATTTTACAGAAACTTTAATAATCCATTTTCAGCATAGCGATTTAATTAATTCGTATTTTTGAAATATTACAAAGAATTAGAACAATAAGTATTTCCATATGCAAATAATACGAATATAAGACAAAAAAAAAAAGATAATAGCACAGAGTAATGCAACTAATATGATTAAAGTTCTTTTTTTTCTCATTCTAGAATTTTTGTAACAATACAGTATATACAGAGTCAAATATTGTAAAAAAAATATTACAAAACAATAAACTAAAAATACATAACACAAACATCTGTGGAAATCGAAAGAAAATATTTCATTTGTTTATTTCAAATGAAATGTTTGCCGTTAATCAAATGTATTGTAAACCAAAGAAAAGAAGAAAATATATATAATTATCATAACGCAAAAATAATCATTAAGGCAATTATTCTGACAAATAAAAAACAATAAATATATTAATAGTAATATAAAATGCCTTGCTAATTTAGGTTTGTCGAATTAATACCATATGGTAAAAACATCCTACTATAATTTATTATATTAAGTAACTGATGTACACAAGGAAATTTATAATGAATAGCATGGTACTGACATTTCTATAGAAAATTTTTGGCATTGAAAAAATACACAATATCATATCCTCAACATTTTCTATAAATGTATATTATTTCATTTGCAAATAATGCATGCAATAATACATTCAAAATGTTTTATTTATTTGTGAAAGAAATAGGGACCATGTAGTATCTTAAATTCTTTCCAAACAATTACATTAAATAAATTTATCGCAATAACCTGTATTCCTATTTAATGTTTTGGTATCACAATCTGTAAAATATACTTTAAATCAAATTTTAAAGAAGTCTAAAAATATAATAATACAGAAAAAGAGTAGTAAAAATGCAAAATGAAGTGAAATTTCAGTTATAAAGCAGTACTGATTACATGAACCCTTATTGATATATCATATGCAAGTGTGATTTTTAAAGAAGTTAAAAGGTAATGGAGTATATCAGATGTATCCACTCAAAAAAATGTAAATTTTGAAGCACATTTCGTTATATTATGTATTTATATATACTTTTAGAATTATTATTTCTATTGTTTTAAATATGTCAATGTAATTTTTGCACTCTGTTCATTGTATGGTATCATTTTGAGATTCTTTATTGATAAAATATATTTCCTAATCATATGAAAATATTTCTTTTCTCAATTGTTAAAATCAATTTCAGTAATCGGGGGGGGGGAATAATCAGTTGTTTTGTATGTACACCATGCAGACTATTTAGTACTATACGGAAATTTTAAGAAACATTCCATCTAAATAACGCATAGACGAAAATATATACTTAAATTCTTTTTATTTTGCTTTATTATACTTCATACTTATTCCGTTGTAATTAAAGTATTACACTGCAAAAATAGCCATGATGAAGTCTCAGTGAATAATAAATATAAATTGTAATCGCATGCTGTGAATACAAAGTTATTTTAATTTCTGCTAGAACTCAATTAAATTAAACGAATATTTCTGTTTAATGATTACTTTTCTTTCATTATGAAGTTTTATAACTTCGGTGAATGGATATAACTTGAAAAATGAACTGTCTGAGAAATAAATCAATCTTGTATGTAGAAACACATCAGGAAAAATGATTCTGGGAAGTGAGAAAACTAATAAACCTCATAAAAATAAATAGCACACATTAATTGTATTGATCTATAAAACTCTTTCGACTCAACTAAGGAATTGAAAAATGAGGTATTCAGAAGTGAAAAGTGAAATAACTGAGAATTGAATCAAATTTATTTGCAGATAAATAAAAATAAACACCAACATAAAATATTAAATTCATAAATTTAGCCATTTTAAATAACGCAGGGAATATCCAATAGCAATATATAACTTAATCTCAGATTTATATATCTTTAATATCATTCGAATACAAAATAATCCTCAAGACTCCTAATGAAAAATGTCTAGAATGCTTCCATTTAAATGAAGTTTCAGGAAAAATAAGTATTATATATATATAAAAAATCAGATTTATCTCTTTTAAAACGTTTCTCTAAAAACTCCAATCTTTTTTATTTTATGACAGGAAGAAAAAACTGAAAAAAGAATAACACTTGAAACTATTATCAGTTCTGATTAACATCACTGCAACGCATTTGATATCAAAGCACTACAATCTCAATATTCATCTTTTCCCACAGCTTCTTTTTATGTCTCAGAGAGTGTGTCCCCTAATGCCTTTAAGCATTTATTTCATACTGAACTTGGTAGAGAGTCTGTTAAAAGCTTCAACTCCAAAGGGATGGGATAACGATATTAAAACTTTGCGTTCGTTGCAATAATTCCATAGTTGCCCTAGGCGTCCGAAACGTGAGAGGAAACTGCATTAACTTGCATCCTGTTCTAGTAGAAGAAGCCAGGGAAGCTTTTGCAGTTTCTTCATATTAAATGCACCACTTTCGATCCCATATTAGTACTTTATATGAAGCAGAGGATACTAAAATATTGATTTCGAAAATCTCAGGAGAAATCATTGGAAGAAAAATATCTCCTTTTATTTCAATAGAGAACACTTCACCATTCTTACCATTATTATTTGTCAGATAACTCCGTAAATGGCTTTGAGACGTTTTGAAAACGCACTGCTTTCAGCTATTTATTTTGAAAAGGTATTATACTTTTAATAAATAAATTATTGAAGGAACTTTGGATTTTTTTTTGTTATATAAAAAGATTTTGACACGATTCTCAGGTCCAGTAAATGCATTAAGGTGTTTTGCGAGTTTAAAAAGTCATTTTCACACACAAAACTTGTTTGGATTTCACTCCATTACTGAAAGGCGTGACTTTTTGCAAATCTAGAAGCTTATTTTCGTAATGGATGTGACAAACAGAAAAACGAAATAGCAGTACAGATATAGCCTAGGAGTAGTCAATAAGCTCAAAGCATTGTCTTTTATGGTGTATAGATTATTTAAAGAGATTAGAAGAAATTTTTCGACACCTTCAATAAAAAATGTTTAGTTGAAGTAAGGAAAATAAAAACGGCTTTTTATTTTAAATTTACTAAGATAAAAAAAAAAAAAATGGCATCTGTGTGAAGCGATATTTGAGACAGAAATGGAAAGCAGCATTAATATGTAAATGTTTTTTTATCAAGGAACTTAGTTTTCCAGCGTTGAAACTGGAAAGGAAAATGAACAGCATACTATCACTTAGGAGTTCCGTTTTAGATAACTAAACAGAATAAGCTGCAGTTCTTATCTTCGTAATATCTAAATATCAGTTGAAACAATTTAAATGTCTCTAAGAGTTACAAACATAAAAATAATACGTATATATTCTATCCTTAACACATTTTAGTCCAAACTAAAATTGCGGAGTTAATCTCATATGGTTGAACGGTGGCCTTACAGTGGGTCCCAAGTCATGTTGGGATCCCGACAATGAGAGAACCGACCAAAAAGCAAAGCAGGGAGCCAAGTCATTTCAACCGGAAGTCCCAATGACCATCAGAAGAGCAAAGGGCATTATTTCCACATGCATTGACAAATATACTGCAGTGATACAAGAAACTAAGAGCCTTGGAAAGTCATGGGAAGTTCTGGCCACTATAGGTCCAATCCCGAGGCACCTGGAGAGAGCTGAGGCTGTTGCCTGCTTTCGCCTAACCACCGGACATGACTTTAGGGGAGTATACCTCCACTGGCTTGACCTGACTACTGACGAGACCTGTCCGCTCTGCGGTCATGCCAGAATGGATGGCAACCACCTGTTCCTATGTACTGAACTCGATGAATACCCGACTGACGACGTTGTCAGGTGGTAATGGGAGGGTTGGCGTCAAATGGTCAAGAAGCCAAGTCAGGGCTTTGAATAAGTAAAATAATAACATATTACATTTCTTCTTAGTGAATGTGTCACATTATTATTTTTTATGATATTCTTTAAGTGTTATAATTCTGTAAAAGGTATGTATAATATATTTCTAAAAAGAGTTGTGTTATAGAAATCAAATTTCAACATTTTATCATCAATTTTGTTTTGTTATTTTATTTATGTTTTTAATTTTTACTGATTACATCTCCTATTTAAAAATTACAAAGCATACTTTAATATTAATATAAACTAACTTTTTTTTAAAAAAAAAATAGTTTTACGTACAGGGTATGTATTAAATAATTATTTGATAATTTAGCATCAGCGAGTTTTCACTTTTGATGTAATAATTGCCTTAAATGTGCTCTATTTTGTGTTTGTTATTTTTAATAATCCAGTTTTTGTAGCATGCTATTTAAGCCATATTATAAGTAAGTTAAACACATAAATATCAAATACAGGATCCAAACCAACTTTGAATAGAGAGAAATTAAAGTATCAAAACAATTTCTCATTTTTTTTAACATTTTATATCATTTGGAAAGTAAGCCGTAGTAAAAACAGTTATATGTTAATGATTTTCATTATTCAATAATTTCCTAAAATTGATAATAGATATTATTCTTAGTATTTTCTCACTTCAGTTCTAGGAAATAATCTAATTTAAACTCTTCTTGGTAAATAATAAAGAAAGTAAAAAGATAAAAAAAATAATTTTAGAAAAGCATTCACTCAATTGTAAAAAATTTACAATGAAGGATACTCAGTTTTTTCTAAAACATTATGAATAAATATACTCCATTAATACCTATCACATCATTCTCATCTAAATTCAAGAACATAGGAAAATATTTGCCTGAGGAAAAGTGTGGTACTAAATTTTATTAAGATTTGAATGCATTTTATGATGAGATAGCTATAAATTCAAATAAGCAAATCGAATTCATGCGTGTTTTTATTTATTTTATTTTATTTATTTTTGCAATGGATATTTCATTTGGAAACAATATATTCCAATAACAAATTTTACCTCTATTTCATTAGGTAAAAGAAATTAATCTTCTTCCTTTTGTTAATTCTAAAAAAGTACCCAAAAAGTTATTTATTCCCTTTTTTTCTCCCTTTTCGATGTGCTCATCTAATCCAACAGAATGAAAACTCATTTGCATAAGTAATTGTTTATTGACAGCATACTTCCCCATCTTCCCTCGAGAATGCGGCTAAAGACAAAAGGAAATCAGTTTTTTATTGTCTATTTTTTTCCAAAACCAACCTGACGTATGATTTTAAAATTCTAGCGTCTTACACTTAAAAACTCATTGATGCTCGTAAACTCCATAGAAAAAGAGCAACATTTTGTCATTAGCAACTAATGAAATTGCAAATCGATGTTGCCAACTAGGGTAGAAAAAAACCTCCGAAAATCTCAGTTTGTAATTTGGGTTGAGATATTTAGCTGGTAATCATTTCCCCTCGTATATTTCTTAATTACTTCGCAGGACATTAAGTTAATGTCCTCCCACGATTTCATTTCGTACAATTTGAATTTCCCTGCTGACAGTAACGCTATTGAACGGCATTTTATTAGAGGGGAGGGTGGATTTCATTTTACCTTTGGGATATCACCCTTTTGTAATTTATTATTTTCTAAATCTCTTTCTTCGCAAGTTGAGGAAATTGCTTAATTATGCAATGTAAGCCCAAAGAAAATATTTTATGATTTGTGTCGTGCGATTTTATGTAGCAATGCACTCTAAACTGTGCGTGTTACGCGTTTTTAAATGCTTTAAAATAAATAAATTACGTTGGATTGCTCTAGCACTGTTTTTCTTTTCCTATAAATCTTAAAGTGAAACGAAAACCCAATCTTGTGAGAAACATTTTAAGTAGAAGAAAAATAAACTGGAAGTTTGGATTTTTTTCATTTCTACCTCTCACGTCCATTTCTTCACAAATAAAGTTAGAAATAGTTAAAGAAAATAATAAACCATAAAGCTATTTGAACGTCACTAATTTTTAAATGATGTATAAAAGCTTGCTAACAAGGTTATACTTTTTATTATGCAAGGGGATGCCCTTGGTTAGAAATTTATCTGATCTCATCGAGAGCTGAATATTGATTACCTCTTTCGAAAGCAGCAATTTAAAATATATCCAAATATCTTAAGAGGTTTGTTATTGAGATTATCGTATAAAAAGACTTTTGATGCAGTATTTTTATTGATTACTAGTAATGACGTTATGTGAAAAAGAATTTTAGTAAGTCCTTACATTTAAATTGATTTTGTACAATTATATATAGGGCAATAATTCTCAAAAAACCCACAAATAACTTTTTCCTAAGCATTAAATTCTTTAAAAGCGTGGAGCTCCCTTTCACAACAAAAATGAATGGATACAAGCATTGAAATATCATCAATAAAATATTTTTGTATAAATTAATTCCAGGCTTCAGGATAGCTCATTAGTATGTAGAAGAGTTACGTATTGTAATGATGTAACTATCTCATCAAATGTTGAATTGGTTTGCTTCCAAATTTAATTTTTTTCTATTACTTCCTTCAGCAGTTTTCCCCTTAAGGTATCAACATTTTTAACATTAAATACTTCTTCAGATCCAGCCGACATTGATAACGTATACTGATTTCTGATAATTTTTAAGACGTTAGAACTCAAGTAATGACAATCTTCCGTGGACAGTTTCCAAGAAGCCTGTTAATCACTTAATCTCATTCCTCATAACATTGTAAGACCACACTGATCTCCTGAAACTTGAATAGTGAATAACATGCCTTCTCTTGAGTTGTGCCACGCAAGAAATTCATTTGTCACTACTACAAGTAAAAAAAATATATATTCTACCTCCAATCTTGTTCCTAATGAAATCATGTAGAATGAATTGGGCGTTGTAGTGTCTGGTGGACTGATAACTGACACTCACATGAACTAAAAGAAGTTTAATTTTAAATAGACTTTGCTTCATTCTCATTTTTATACTTTAACAAGAAAAAGAAAAAGGGAGTTGTGATTAATACGATAGCATTTTATCATCTTTACGCATCTGTTCTGAAGACGTAGAACATTTTTTAGATTCTTTGAGATTAAATAGATAATAATTTAATATTCTCTTCAATAAACTGAAATGTGTTTTCAAAGAAAAGTATGATGTTTCATATTTTACTTCAGGAAAAGGAAATCAGTTAATCTTCAGAGATTTTGGTATAAATTAGGCTTCATTTTATAGTAAAGAAAATAATAATTTTTACAATTTAAGAGTGATATTTTAAATTTCACTTAGATATTTCAGAAATTATTTCAGTTTAAGTTATTTCAGACAAAATGAAAAGTGATACCCCATTATTGGTGTACAAATGGTTACTAACAATTGACTTATAGTTTTTAATTCTAATTTAATGAAAATAATTATATCTGAGATAGTGCCTGATATTCCAAATTTATACAGCACACTAAGATATCCATGCTACCAATAAGCCTAAGGCTTTGACATTCAGAATCCTTTATAATACAACCAATGATCAATAATGGAATCAAATCTTAATTCTGTATCTCTGAAACAGTAGTTCAAACTACCAGAGAACATTATAAGTCTCTTTAGTGTATTATTCGACAATTTTTAGCTTGAATTAATGTCTCTCTAGAGAGGCACAAGAATTATTGGTTATGGACATCGAAATTTTGTACCATGGTCAAATAACTAAGACGATACCTGAACAGGTACTTATCTTCTCACTTCGACGATACGTATTGAGAAGACCTAAGAGACCAAAATATTCCTCTTGCAGCAAACTCCATTATTTTAGAAGATGAATCTTTTTTTTAATTAGAATTTGAACACTCAGATTGATGCGATTAAATTTAAATATCAGATTCATCGTATTACACTCACTCTACAAGAAGTAGATCTTAACTTTCATTTCTTTATGGAAAGTATAAGGAGAATTAAAATTTGTGAATGAGTTTTAATAATAAAACAAAATTTTCAAATTTTTGTTGCTGATTTAAAAATACAAGATTCGCTTTCCAGCACCACCACCTGTCATATAGGTGTGTGTTTGTGGTGCATTAGTTGCAAAAGAAAAGGCATAATTATGCAAATTTTTCTTTGAAATAAACCAAGGTCATTTTATTGCATTCTGAGGCCATCGGATTTGTTGCAATGATGTTGCAGCACAAAAAAAGTATCGTATTTTGGAAAGACGTATATATACGTCCAGGGCACTTAAAGCACCGATTACTTATTGATTTAAGATTTTGATTTATAATTTTGATTATTGATTATTGATCATTTATTATCTATGATTCATTATTAGAAACATCTGTTTCGAGATAAAAGCATATGCAACACACATATGTATGATAAATTTTAAACTCCCTCCCTCCATAAAGTAAAAACATTTGTTATACATGATAACTGGGATGTATGCTGATGTTATCGGTATTTAAAATTGAATTTGACTAGTCTGTTAACTATCAATGTATATTTCGCTCTTTTCACAGTACTTTGTTTGTTCTAGGGTGAGCTAAATACGTCAATATAAAAATCAATCTTAAAAAAAAATATATTTTTAAACTTTTGGAAATTAAAAAGGTAGTATCCTTTATCAATCTCCTTACAGTAATAAATAGTCATTAATATTCATATAAAAAAATTGAAACAAATTTTCAAATGTAACAGAATAAGAGTTTTGTATTTAAGAAAAATATATTATTTGGATTTATTCTCAGTTCTATATTAAAAAATATTCACTAACATTTTGAGTCAAAATATTTAATTCTTACTTTAATGTTGGAGCTTTCCAAAAAATCTCAAACTGTGAATATGGAATCAATAAAGAAAATGAAAACACATCACACATTTGGGATTTGTCAATTTTTCTCAATCAGTGAAAGAAAAAAAAGTCTTTTTTTTAAGAAAACTGAGAAAAATTCCTGCACCACACTATGCTTTGGAAATTAAAAATTTCTTTAATTTTAAAACGAGGTAAAAGGATCTGTGCGTAGCTTTGTAAAATAAATCAGAAAAGTCTTTGTAAAATGAGAAAAACTTTTACTCATTTTTCTCCGTGATCTTATTGAGGGAAAAAAACATTTCCCTTAGTAAATCATTTCTTTCTCCTTTACCTGCGCTCTCTCGATAAAAGTGTCAAAAAGAAGACTCAAACATTTCACTCAAACAAGAAATCTGTTCACTCTGATACGTTGTTATGAATGTTTCTGAAGTGAATTTTGAAATCCTGAAAGAATTTATTCTTCATTGCGCAAAATGATCGATTTGCAAAAAGAGCTTTAAAAAAAGCTACCTTCTCGCGCTTTTCGATAAGTACTCCGATGGAAGCTTTTTATTCAAAAGAATTCTGTCGAGTTCAATTTATTATTTTTTCTGATATTTCGATAGCTAAAAACTTAATAATCGAGATGTAATGATAAATAACTTTGAAAGAAATTCAATAATGTACGCAACGCATTGACAAGAAATTTTTCTACACAAAATAATAATTAGACAAAAAGTTTGCTTTCAGAAATGCACAACTTAAGCTTATTCAAACTTAAGCTTGAAAACATTCAGAAATAAAATGTGATACGTTTTATTAAACATCCAATATAATTAATTTAATCATTTAAAAATGTTTATTTAAAGAAAGGCATTCTGAGTTATACATTAAAAATATATTTCCGTAGTTTTGCTTACATATTTTTATTTATTTATCAAGTCGCATGTAATTAAATTACTCTATTTACAAAATAAAATTTTGTTACACATTAAGCGTATTTTATTTCATTCTCATTGCTAATGACATACTAATTAAAATCTAAAATTCCTTCATGTTTCAATCTTGCATTCTTCTGTGATTTAGCTTTAAATACATTTTCTCAACATTGTTGGGGCCGCGGTAGCTTAGTGGTCATGGCCATGAGCTCATGGTGACCATGTCATGAGTTCATGCCACTGAATATCTCCATGAATTACTGCGTGTTCAACCTGCAATGGTACAAAGTCCTTCCATTGCCGTAACGTGGTAATTTCCAGAGGTGGAGCC
>BMAV01017016.1:962324-990715 GCA_019973955.1 Trichonephila inaurata madagascariensis | reverse complement strand
AAAGAATTAAATATAAAGAAACCCAACGAGAATAATTAAATGCATTTTAATTTCTCATTTGAAACTTATTTTTTTTAAGATTCTGAATGAGCATTTCTATTATTAACAGCACCTAAGTAAATTATTATTATTTTTTTTTATTTTATCGGTTTTTTTGTGTAACTAAATATTTGTTGCGCTGAATGTAATTTATAATGTGATTTTTCGATAACTAGAGATGTGTATATAACTGCTTCAAAATACTTTATTAATATTGAAGTTAAAACAATTTTTTATTCATGAAAAACTTTAATGAATGAGTTATATGATGCTTTAATTGTAGTTTAACATCCAGAAAAATTACATTATAAATTACATTCAGCGCAACAAATATTTAGTTACACAAAAAAACCGATAAAATAAAAAAAAATAATAATAATTTACTTAGGTGCTGTTAATAATAGAAATGCTCATTCAGAATCTTAAAAAAAATAAGTTTCAAATGAGAAATTAAAATGCATTTAATTATTCTCGTTGGGTTTCTTTATATTTAATTCTTTCTTGAAGTTATGTTCTTAGTCAAGTCAATTTGAACAGTACCTCTACAAATATGTCCGAAGTATACAAACATGGAAAGAAACGTTATCCAAATCTAAAACTACACTTCAAACTTTTTATTTGCCAAATAAAAACAAGCTGTTAGTGTTGAGGGATATTTCCTTTCATTTCACGTATACTGCATGTAAATATTAGTGTTAAAAATATGATAAACAAAAAAGCAAGCGATGGAAAATAGTTTCATTTACACATTTGAAGCTACTAATTTAATAAAATGTGTCCTTAGAATAAGAGATGTTATATCTGTGTGCACATACAAATATAGTGAAATAAATTAAAATACCTTAGAAGTTATTTACAGTTTATTTTTAATTCCCCTACTATTAGTTCACTCTCTCCTTATATATATATATATATATTATTCAAATTTTCAATTGTTAATAAAATACTTTTTATTCATCCATTCAAGTTCAAATATATTATTTTTAAACTTGTAATGGATGACACTTGATGTTAATACATTTTTTTCACATATGATTTAATTAATTAAATTAAAAAAATGAATAAAGAGTAACAAAAAAAAATAGTTCAACACCATATATAGAAAGGAAAATGTAAAATTGAGAGGAAAATTGTTTTCCATTTGGTCACTTAAGATTGCGATTCTGTCATATGGATATACATATTTATATTAAATGTAACTATTTAATAAAAAGTAACTAAGTAACTAAAGTAAAAGTAAAAGTAACTAAAATAAAAATTTTCTTTGCTGACCTAAATAGGAATTGACTTTAAAAAATATTTTTATATTACTTGTTACGCTTGTAAGTTTAACCCTTATTAATTTAAAGTAATTCAATTCTTCGAATTTTACTAAGAAAAGTAACTATTTGTTACATAAAAGTAACACATTGTATACTGCACACTTTCAAACTATTGTTTCACTTTTAATACTAAGCGATGTTTTAAATAAGAATCATTACTTATCGTTTGAAAATATTCTTTAAATGCTTCTTAACATTAGTAATTTACTATGATCCTTAAGCAGCTAACTATTTTCATTTAATGAATGTTTAAAAGGTTTTTTAGTGTTGTTTTAAATTATTTTTCAAAGAAATTATAAATGACGTTAAGAAGAGAAAATTTGTAAGTAAGCAACTCCGGTCATTTTTCATCTCTTTCATAACAGAATATTGAGATATTTTTTTGCTTCGTCTTGTAGAAATTTATTATTCTCCAGATGCATATTGAACCATTTTTTAGCATTTTTTCGATCGGTTTAATGCTTCAAAGTGAGAAGGGGGTGGGATACTGCATTCAATTTATTTATTCTTTTGTTCCTTCATTTGACACTAGTCGTGGGCAGCTATAAAACGGTGATATTTTGCATCTTACAAAGATAAAATTATCATTTTCTAAACATTACCTCATGGGACTTTTGATAAAACCTGTGACGCAGTTTATGAATTTGCATATCGTAAACGCGTTACTAAAACAAGAGAAGAGAAAAAAAAATGGTGAACAATGGAAATGGTTGCTCTGAATAATTTCACAAGCGATCAAATTTAAATAAAAGCTTTTGTATACTTATGATACTCAGTAAAATTCACTATAGGCTGTAAAATTAGTAATTAAACGACCAACTTTTAATTAAGGGGTTTAAAGATTTGAGATAAGATAAATTGCAATCTAAACCTTTCTAAGTCGAGATTTATGGCATAAAAGATACATCCAGACATATAAAAAAAAAGACTTCTGATTAAACTGTCTTTTTATGGAAGGTTTTCGAATTCTTATCATTTTTAAATTAAATCAATATTTTTTATGGTGTGTTTGAGACTGTATGTGTATACAGATTCTTAAAACTAGTATTCATGCAAATAAGTAGAAATGCTTCGTAAATAATTTTGAAGTTAAATTAAATAAAATAGTCCAACAGTTTTATTTTTAGGGGAAAGGTAAAGAAATTTCATTAAAACCTCTATACATTGTGATGTATTAGTTTCTAAAATAAAATCCAATCCACTTCTGTTCTTAAAATTAAAGACAGAAATAGAAAAATATTAATTTTTAAACAACTTTCAAAGAATTAGTTAAAAAATTTTTTCAAGGAGAGATATTTTTAGCATGAATTTTTCTTACAGTTAGAAATTATTATAAAATATATTCATATAACAGTAATTGTTGATGTTTCCATGGACCCTTTTTTATACCAAAAATCTTGCCATAAACCATCAAGTTTAATAGCTCTATTTCAATGCAAAAGAAACTATTTATAACTTTAATTTTGATGTCTTCAATGAAAAACGAAAATTGATATAGATAAAAATTATATAAGACTTTTTCTTATTAAAATTAACTTTAACAGAAGTTTAACTTTGGTTGGTAAATTTATGTACAAGGAGATAATTGTAATCAGAAATATTTACTTAACATAATTTATCCTCGTAACAATACAAAGAATAATACTGCTTTCAGTTCAAAACTAAAGAAAATTTGTGGCATTTATTTCGTATCTAGGGATCATACACAAAACAAAACTGCTGACTAGATTCACTACAGTTTTATATTTCCATTTGTACAAACAGGTAGAAAAGTCTTTCTCGTGTGATCTTATTTACAGATTACTTCAAAATCAAATAAGTTTGAATACAAATTTCTAAGAATTCTTTTCTGAACATCTTATCATTAAATGTTCCACTCTAATTGACATTATTATGTGCATCTATATGTAGTAAATATATGTGTAATTTTTAATAAAATATCATACATCATGTCAATATTATTTAATAAAACACTTTAATAATCAATGCATCCTTTTAATGAATATTATTTAAGTCAGAAAAGCAAGTTCTTGTTTGAATTGCATAAAATACCAACAAATCCTCATGTATTTTTTTTGCAATATAATTTTTAATAATACTATATTAAACATGTATATTTCGTAGAAAACAATGAATAATTTGTTGTCATTAGATCTAAACATCAGATTACATTCATTTTTTATGATGTGTAATACATATGTTCAAGATGTTACCTCTTTAGAGCCCGTCTAAAGACATAATTATAGCAGTAATAACAAGAACAAAAGTAATGCAATAATAAAAAAAATTTTTAAATAAAGCATTTTATAGCTTCTGATCATAGATTAATAAAGCATCAATTCTGCTATGTATGAAATATTTTAGATATTTTATAGGATTATAATAAGAATAGTATTGTTTACAGGAAATTTTCTTAGGTGTCTTAGAATTCTTAGAACCTTTTTTGTTGATAAAGGATTACACAAAACACCTCCTTTTGTGTTATTGATAAAAGGAAGCGTATTTTTAATTAAAAAAATAATAACAAGTTCTTAATTAAATTAAGTCTTAGATAAAGTTTCTTTTTTTAAAACAATTTTTTTCTCATCCCTTATCATGCCACATGCAATTTATAATTTGCATTGTTTTGATAATGTATTTAACTATCCTAAAGTTACATGTGTAGAACAATATTTACATAAAGTTATTTAAATAACGTATCGCAATGAATTATTTCCCTTATACCTAAATCTCATCCATTTTGAAATAAGTAGCAGTTGTTCGTAATTTTCCTTGGCAACCTGATTATTCAAACAATCATGTTCATGTCTTATTAAACCATTTAAAAAAAAGGGACGAAGTTCTAAGCGCTAATTAGCTCTTCTGTTTCGAAAATAGCATCTCTAATAAGAACAAGAAGAGTCCCATAAAAAGCCAATCACATACGCTTAATACCCTCACTAATGTTTAATACATCTTCTTTTATTTCTCTCTCGGCTGCCTCACATTTCTAATTGGAACAACTTCAAAAAAATAAGCGAGGGGGAAAGTGAAGACCTCTCTTAAGGGACATCGTCATCTACCTTCTCTTCTCACGTTACTCCCACGAGTAACGCCACCGTAGAAACTAAGGAGGATTCGTTTTGAAGATGCCTCAGAGTAACTCCCTCCATCCCTGATCCGAATTGGCGCCTCTTCCTCGCGGATTCGGGATTACCAGAGAATGTGGAGATCACCCTCTATAGATCTCATCCCTCCACTCCATGATTAATTTTGATTTGGAGCGCATTACACTCGAACAATACTAAATCCATCCGAGAGAGGATATGAAAACAGCTTTTAGTGGATTTCATATTCCGCCTACCGAGCGACATCTTTGTACTCCAAACAACGATCCCCCTTCCTTCAACAACGATTCTCCTCCCCCTCCCCTTTTCCAAAAGATCTGTCATTCTGGCCTTGGCTCCAGCCCTATTCAATGGTTTCTTGGCGCCACCGTTCGCAGCGGGGAGTCCCCCCTTTCCGAAAACCCATTGCGTTACAATGAAGAAGAATCATCATTCATCACATGTACTTGTATAATTGATAAAATACAGTTGGGTTAACGCTAAAACACATCGTACAGCTTCTTTTTAAGGATGAGTATAAAAGTTCATACATGGTAGTCCTGGATTCGCAAAGAATGGGAGTTCGCTTACTATGTTAGTTTCAGTAAGATTATTATTTTTTAAACTCATTCCTAGTTGCGTACAACATTCTTTCCAGTTTGTTACTTGGGGCTGAAGAGTGTTAACTAATTCTGCCTTTTGATCTTCAAGCGAAGCTAATTTAAATAATAATAGAGGCACTCCTTGACTTTTGATAGGGTTCACTGACCAACATGGCAGTTACATAACTAGCAGAAGCTTATATTTTATGTCTTGATGGTTCTTCTGAAATATGTTCTGTTATCTATGCGGCGCTACGTTTAACTAAATGGGTGAGCAAAGATAGCTTATAGTTTCTAATTTTTGAACTTAAAAAAACGCTTAAAATAAGTTAAATATTGAACGAAAATAGAATTACACATTCCAATAGTTAAAAATTAAATATAAAATAGCGAAACAGAAATTTGGTAAATATTTGATGTCTAATATAATTTCATAAAAAAGTTGTGAAGACGTAAGAGATAAAAATATACCTTCACCTAATCTCTCTCTCTCTCTCTCTCTCAAACTACATTTTAAAATAATAACTTATTTATTATACTTAGTAAAAAAATTTTACTTCGAAAATTTAAGGTATCCGACTACATTCGGAACCGTGATTTCTCAAAAGCATATAAATGGATAATACTTATGATATTTAGTGTCACTTAGATTAGAAAATGAATATAAAACTGTTTTAAGAACAGTATTACAATAAAAAATTATTTAAGTACAATATTTTGACAAAAAATGATCATATGATGACCCATTTTCAAAATATTCTCCTTTTGTGAAAAATGCTTCTATTGTAATAATATTTTGCCTGTATATAGCTCAAACCTCTGTACAGAGGTTCAACTAGAATTTTTGAAATATATAACTTAGAAGTGGGTTTATCCATGTTTCATGACAAAAGAGGAGAGAAATTTTAAGAAAAAATGTCGATGATTATTTCAATGGGGTGTAATTCTGAAAATAATGTGAATCTTTCAAAAATCACACATAGTTGAGCCTCTGTACAGAGGTTTGAGCTATATACAGGCGAAATATTATTATAATAGAAGCATTTTTCACAGAAGGATAGCATTTTGAAAAAGGTTTATTTTAAGTTAATTTTTTGACGAAATATTGTTTTTAAATAAATTTTTTGTCAAAATGTCCTTAAAACAATTTTATACATGTATTCTAACCTAAGTCACACCAAATATCATGAAAATTATCCATTTATGCGCTTTTTTAAAATCACGGTTCCGAAAGTAGTCAGATACCTTAATAAATTGAACTCCAGAAAAAATACTTTTTTACTTAAGCAGAGTACTGCCAAATTTTCCTTCTGAATAAAACAGAGCAATTACGGAAAAACTGAAAAGTTATTACAAGTGCTGTCACAAAATAAATTAAGACTCATTTTTAACAACGTATCCCTGTTTCGTTTAATTGAGTTTTTAATATTCTGGCACGAAAAGAAAAGTATATTAAGTTGATATTTTTGATTCATTTATAACATAATTAAACTGACTTCTTAAAAAATTTCTAAGAAGGAAAAAAGACTTAATATATTAAAGTCCAAATTTATGATACAGGCTTTTAATAAAGTAGTATTTAAAAAAAATCTGAAAGCAGTATAAAGCTCAGTAGGAATTCACTATTAAATTAATTTATATTAATTTAAGTTTTAGTAAAACCCAGATTCTTTTTCCATCTGAGGGGGAAAAATACTTGGAGTAAGGATTTTTCATTAGATTTCGTGATAAAATCCAATGAATAGTCATATCATATTTTGCATTTCGTGTAATAAGGCAATTAATTTATACAATTGTATAATGATTAAAAATTATATCATGAATATTAAAACACCACAATCATATTTTAATATGAGAAGAGATCACTTTCTTATATAAAAGAATTTAAAATAATTTATAAGGTTTTACATTTTTAAAAGAAATTTCCTTAATGAGATACACAGTATCAAGTTCCTGGTTTCTAAGAAAATTAAATCTTATTGATTTCAATCTTTCCTGTATATTCTTCCCCTCTTAACATATTTTTTAATTATTTAAACATGTCTCAGAATGAATTATTCTGCTTTTGTCACATGAAGACGAATGCCGATATTTAACATAATTATAACATAGCGTATTTTATCCCTTGAATAGTTTCTATTATGATCATAACGATGAAATAATAAAACTAAATTCTTAAAATTTGAAACAGATTTAAGAAACATGTCTGAGAATTTATTTTAAAGGAATTAGTTTTTTTTAGTGATTGTGTTTTATTAAAAAAATATATTCTTAAGATGTGGTAGGGTGAATATTATTACGTTAGTTGATAAGGAGATGAAATAAGTATTTAAAATGAATTACCAATTTTTTTGTGTGGTGATGTATTGAGAACTTATGCAGTAATTTTATATCGTATCGAAAGTATCGTATCGTATAGGGGTATATCGTCATTGAAATCAATTTGGTTATGCTTTTCGTCCCTATTTTTTAAACAAATTAATTATTGGAAAACTATGAAATAATTCATGGCAAAATGAGAAGTATAATGTTTGTCAAATTATTTGGAAAGGTATCATAATGGTTATGTTGTTTCTTTTATGAGATGATTTATCTGCATATCAAATAAAAACTAGCTGAAATATTCAGCTTTGTTCATTAGTCCAAAACACTGTTTGCTAAAAAAATGTTATAATTATCAAAGCATAGTAATTCTACATTAATTATATGCAAACTATTATTAAAATTATAATAGCTGTATTTGTAAATTGTTGCAAATATAATAGCAAGTTATTAATCTTCTGTATATAGTAATATTTAAAAAAACTTCATTAATACTACACATATATTATTCAATTGTAAATAGTTATTAACAATGAATTGAGATATATTATACAATAACAAGGAAAAAGATAAAAATAAAGAAATTTACAAATTTCTCATATCTGATTGAGTTATAATCTTTAAATCTTGTCTCAGATTTATTCCACATAGAAGAAATAATCCCTGTCCTTGATGTAGAAATTTAATGCTTAACTTTAATGCTTAATTTTAATGCTTAACTTTAAGGTGCATTAAATTTAATGTGCATTTGATGTTACTTTAAATATTTTTTGGTAATGAAATTAACAACGTATGTATGGTATACACATAAGGAGCAATGATAACTTATTGTAATGCTAAAATAGTATGACTAAAAATAAGCCATGAAAAGAGTTAAGCTTCGAAGAAAACAATTGGAAATACATTTTTTTTTGACGTTATGATAAATTTGACTTTATATTCATCGCCTGGATTCCTTATTATTCATATTTAAAGGGAATATACAACAGTTAATAGATAAAAGCATGTTTAATTTTTATTAAGTTTTACTTCAATCCCATGAAGTGTTTAAGAGAGTGAGCGCTTAAACTTTTATCTACCGATGGTACTTATAAGTAGCACTCACTTTAAAATTACGTAGAATAACCATTTTTACGAATACTCTGACGATACTTAGCAGGAATATTCTTTGAAATCCACTCTTCCAAGATATATGGCAGCACCGGTTGTATGAAGAGTACTTAAGCGGGGAAGGCGAATAGTTTTATAACAGAAATTGCTTTTTCAGAGGATTGGGAAGATTATCCTTTTTGACCCGAAAAAATAGTTTATGTCAAAATTTAAGTGTCTTATTTTTTTTTGTTTGCAAATGAAGATCTTAGAAAACAATTTGACTATTTATTTTAAGTAAACAATGTATATAATTAATTTTACAGTGGAATATCATTAATTAATTAACTAGCTCTAACGGGTTAAATTTCTAAAAATTGAGTATTTTTTTTATGTATATCCCTTAATTTTCGTTGTAGTGATTCAAAAATAAATATTGCATGAAAAAAACTGCAGTAAATCAAAATGCGGTAGATAAAGGGTTAAAACGTTGCACTTAAAGCAACACGAGAGCTATTGGCGATGGACCTCATAATTCTGAACCTCGGTCAAGTGATGAGAACGACAACTAAGCCTTCCCCTCTCTTGTAGCTTCCACACCACGCCAATTCGAGGAATTGGAACCCTGGCAGACTTAACGTGCATCAATCCTTCTGTACGATGAGCCTTCAGTGGCATCAGGACTCGAACTCACGACTCTGGTCACGAGTTCGTGACAAGGGCCATTAGTCAGCCGAGAACTTTTGGAGAAAAATTTGCCAAATGTCATAACACATCTTTGAAAGTTATTTTGATTAATGATGAATGTTTTGAAATCACGTTAATACTTTCCTATACTTAAGTACTAAATGCACAGTAGCCGCAATAGCCTAGTGCAGGGGTAGGCATTACGTCGATCGCGATCGACAGGTGGACCGCCAAGACATTTTGGGGTGACCGCCTGAAAATATTAGCAGTTAGTAATTATATACGGAAAATTCAAGATTGGTTGACAGTACGCAGACTATAAGTCTTCTACTGACTCTAACAACGGAAAATAACTTAAGATAAAAATGTTTTACGTATTTTTTAATGTATTTTGAATTGTTTCATAATAAATGCATCTTTTGATATAATTATATTTGGTACGTATTCCGTATTTTTTATTAAGTTATATTAAGAACCTTTTCCTTACCTCACCACACCTACGACATTGAGCAGTAGCGCGCGCAAGAATTTTTCAGGGGGGGGGGGGCGGGACGGGGCGAGGGGCTACCAAACCACCAATCACTTGTCAAAAATATTTTTTTTTTAATTTCGTCGATTGTCGGGAATAAAAAAACAGAAAAAAAAATAAATTACTGAATAAATAATTAACAATAATTAATAAAAAAATACTATTAACAAATACTTAATTATATTTTACGTACTATATACATGGGATTATAATTAATTGGGGAAAAATTCCAGGGCAATGAGGAAGGGTCCGGGCCCGTGGACCCCTCCCCCGCCCTTGTGCGCGCTACTAATACTGGGTAGACCGCAACACCTAGAAAAAATTAGAAGTAGTCCGTACCCTGGAAAAGTCTGCCCATCTCTGTCCTAGTGGTTATAGTCACGAAGTCATCTCCTGAGTGTCAAGAGTTCCAGCTCTAATGTCATTGAAGAACCGCCGTGTAGAGGAGCCGATACAAGTTAAATCTGTCAAATTCAAAGCACTCAAATAGGCGTGGTGTGGAATCTTGGAGAGGAGGATGCCAGCTAAGATTTTGTCCTCGTCACTTGACCATGGTTCAAGATTACGAGGTCCATCGCCAATAGCTTTCGTGTTGCTTTATTGTACAACATAAATAAACCCTCATTCACTAGAAATACTCAGTTAACCCCTTAAATGGTTTTCTAGTACATGAAAGCTAGCCATAATTGGTTTACTGGCAAGCTATACAAGTCATAATATTCTCCCCTTTCTATCTTTGATTTGATCATATTTTTACTTCTTATATTGAGATTATTAGTGATAGTGTTTTTAAAACATGCAGTTTGTCCATGGCACTGAAATATTTCTCATCCAGTATTTTCTCCGAGGTGAAGACGGGAAGTTTTCATTGAAAAGAGAAATTTAAATTCCTGAAAATATTCGATAAAAAACAGGGATTGACAAGCAATTTGTTGCATGAGAAGAAATGGAAATGGAAAGGTAATTCAAAAAAGCCGATATGATACCTGTCCCCATTGCAATGAAAAGCTTAGTATTACACCATGCTTCAAATTGAGAGTGTTCATATATATATGCACACACACACTCAATCCTCAACCATTTGGAAAAGAGGTACGAACATGAAATTTTTTTGTAAGTATGAAAGAAATTCTTTTAAGATACATGAAACAATCTTCATAGCTTGCAGAGTGTACTTATAAAAAGCAAACATTTAGGGATTTTGTGTTCCATAATTATAAAATAACAAAATAGTGTGAAAGCTTTAAAATTGAAAATTAAAATAAAATTCTTCCAATTTCACATTATATTAAGTATTATTCTTAGTTATATGCAATAAAATTGTACCTGTTTAATACGCTTTTATGAGCTTCATATGTATGTAACGGAGACATTGGAACTCGATTTTTACCCATTTTAAAAGATCAGATTAATTCGAAATTTTGAACACTTGTCAAGGACCAATGACAATACAATAATTTAATAATTTTGTTCCATTTTCTTGATCAGGATCATCAGGATTAGCGATTTCTAGATTTGGCGACTAATTCCAGATCACATTTCCAGAATTGGCAATTAATTCTAGTTTTGGCGACTTCCAAAACAGCTGAGAATTGATTTAGAAGGTCACCGGATTAAATAATCTCTCACAAACTTTTCGATTCAAAACGCGTACTTTTATGTCTAATGCTGATGCAAGTTTTAGACAGAATGTTGAACTCTTTTTTTAGTGAAAAATATCATTCAGATTACACCTTCTTCCGCATTAAATGTTTCAAACTTAGCACTTTCAGATTTCCTTCAGCTAGCTGATCCTACATTTTGCAAACCAGGCCGTGTCGACGCACAGATATGATGCCAATGGGTATTCCAGATTCTAAGAAATGACGCATTTAAGATTAATTCATCTATGAATAAATGACAGTTTAAAAAAACTAAAAAACACGCGTTTATAGTTAATCGAGCTAAAAAGTAAAAATTAATTCTTAATATAAGAATAAAATGATTAACGAGAAAATAAATCTTATGGTCATAAAAGAGTGGAGTGCTTTGTACTACATTTTTACACTAATTCTGCATTTCGGAATAGAACTAGTAAGAAATTATAACAATTTCTATTGAGCAACTCACTCTTTTACCACAATGCCATTAATTTTCTCTTTAATCATTATATTCTTACATTATGTATTAATTTTTACATTTTAGCTCGATTAACTATAAAAACGTGTTTTTTTAGTTTTTTTAAACTATGATTTATTTTGGAACATTTTGTGCAAAAAATTGACCGTTCAAAGTGTTACAGGCACAACTACTTATAGGGAACCTTAATTTTTATATTTTCCTCATTGTTAAAAAAATACTAGTTTTATTTATTTAATGATTTACTCGTACATTTAATACAAAAATCTATTTGTGTGTAAAAGTTTTCTTAATCTTAAGGTACCTATTGGGAATAAATGAATTAGCTTAGAAAAATGTATAAATGTATGTGAAAACTATGATTTTTTTCTCACTGTTTAATTAAAGTTCATTCTTTTCTCTCTGAAAAATCTGAAACTTTAATTCAGTCTAGACAATTGAACGAAAGTTCTCGTAGAAGCAGTTTCAGGAAAAAGTATTCGTCTATGCAATTTTAAAGCACAAATATAAAAGTAACGAACAATTTAACGGTGGATAAGTTTACCTTATAACCTACCGAAGAAAAAAGGATGGTGCAAAAAATAACCTAGGAGTCTTTTTCTATGGGGAATAAAAGGGTTTCCAGACGAACTCGAAACTTTCTTCAACGAAAGAATATTTTTAAGATAGGAGAAAAATTCTTCTGCGTTACAGTAACGCGTAGTAATTCAGAGCTATTTTATATCCCAGACTCTTCGTCTTGCGAAATTCTTATTAGAGGGCATTGCCAAGCTTTCTGCAGCAAATCAATTTAAGAAGCATTGCAAATTCCTTACATGAAAAAAGCGAAATGCTGCGTGCCAGAAAGTTGGAATTTTCTTCCCGGAAAAATATGGCTTTTCTGCCACTTTTCTAAAACATGATTTTTTTCCATCTTTCTAGAGCAACAGTATTTTATCCCTTCTTCGTAAACATTTTTAAACCAAAATGTTGCTATGCAACGTTGTTCAATAGCGGTGGTTTACCAGAACTCTTGAACTACCAGAAAAGTAATCATAATATTCCCTTACGTACAAGCCTTTTGAACCAATCCAAGAACCGGAACTACTTGCGCAGTTTTGAAGGCTTGAAGCGAATCGTTTGGAGTTTCAAAACTCCAAATATCCACTAGTACAGACTTTTCTTCAAAAAGGAACGGTAAATATAAAACCTTTTTTTATTACTTTTTTTCAAAATGGAAGGATACAAATGTTTAATACTTGACGTTGATGTATTTACTCGGAATAAATCAAAACTAACGTATTTATTCATTTTCTATATTAATTCAAGCGTTCTTTTTCAATTTTCTTTTTTTCCCTAGATGTTTCGAGCTGGGTTGGAGTTTTTATTAGAAAATTTTTCGATTCCATCTCTTCCAAAATTTTGATTTTATTTATTTTGTAAGAAAGGTAGAGAGAGAGATTTGAATTAATCAGATACTAGGAAACTTGAGTAAATATACCTTCTTAAATGAAATATAAAACGTAGGCCCTGAAAGTACTCGTCAAATCTGGTATTTTCTTGAATATTAAAATTTTGTGAGCATCGCTCAAGTTGAATATGCTTATATTTCATGACTACAAAAGTAAATATCACTAGAACAAGACTAATATATTTTATTTTATTCACCTGTGGAAAGATTTCCTAAAATGAAATTTAAAATAACAGCATCAATCTTGAATACAATTGTATATATGAAGAAAGTTTACCCAGACTTCAATTTTTTATTAAAAACTGCTTTTTGTTTGTAAGTAAATGGAGTTTCTAATCATAAAAAAGCATGAAAACCTCTTAGTTATTTAAACTTCATAAATAAATTGGGTGTCTTAAAAATATTTTTTAAAACATTTTTATAGCATTCACTTACATTATAGTATCATATAAACATTATTTATTCGTTCTTACAAAAAGAAAAGTTAATTTAACCCTTAAATTCGCAATTTTTTAAATTTCTATGAAAAAATTATATCAGCTAGTCCTCAAGTAATAATAAAAGGGAAAAATATGAAAAAAAAATTAAGCAGTTTTAAATTGATTTTCTGTCATTTTTTTTTTGTTTGTTGCAGAAATGCAACCTTGCGCAATAGAGCTGTAAATTACAATTTTTTTTTATATGAGGATTTTATTATTCATCATAAAATGTTTATATTTATTACCTGGTAATTTATTTCGTCAATAAACAAGAGGAAGCATAAAATATAATGGATTCTTTTTATAGCAGAAACACAGTTCTTGAGGCATCAGAGATTTTTATAATTGTTGTAGTTTCTGGAAAAAATGTACTTCCATCTAGTGACAAAATTAGCATGTATTTCGTTGCAGTAAACTTTTTTTTCTCAGATAAGTGATTTGTAGGTAATTAAAAAAAATTTTGAGTCTGTTAAATTAAAATAAATCATATGTTGCAGAAATGCAACAGTGCGAAGTTAAGGATTAATTTTAAGAAAAAGTATTAATATTTTAAAATAGCAGCTATTATTTCTGCCCTTTGACATTTCAACGATTCTAAGAGGAAAGGAATGATATATCTGAGGTATTTTGTGTTAACAGTTTTTCCTTGCATTAAATTGTAAGAATATTGTAGATTTTCAGGTACACCAGGTGATTCACAATTCATTTTATACATTTTACTACAAGGAACATGTACTATAACTCTTCGTAGAGTATTATATACATTATAATATTCTACAATGCTCATCAAGGGGATGGAGTAACCCACTGGTTAGCTATGAACATCGATAGTTGCGATATTCGAGCAGAGTCATGAAATCGAATCCTAGTTCCAATAAAAGTTTTCCTAGTTGTTTTAAATTAGTTTAATTTTATTCAAATAACATTCTAAGGCATCGTGAATATTTTACCTAGTAATTTGGAGCGTCGACCATGTGACGAGGATGACACCTGAGCTGACAAACTACACTCCACACTATACCAAAATAAGGATTTTGAGACTCGCTAGATTGAGTGTACATTCGTTCTTCTGCATAGGCCAACATGAGGAAAAATGGAGATTTCGCAAACTAACTTTCACTGCCTCTTTAAGTTACCAAGTGGCACGATATAGAAATGTGGAGAGTGAGGAAATATGTAAGAAGTCATTTTTGTCACTTAAGTGATACTCATATTATGTACCCCATAACCAATAACATTTGTGTAGCTCTAGAACGATTTTGTATCAAAGCACACCTATATATACTACCTCTAATACAAAATGAACATATAATCCGTAAGGGTAGAACCTCTTAAGTAAATCTAAATTAAATATAGAAAATTATATATATATAACACTTTGATTTTAAGTTGAATATATTTAAAAAAGAATGCTGATAAACTACTGATTCCGCATGAATATTAAATTACCAAAGATCATACAGTTTTTTTTATTTGTTGTTCTAATAATTTTATTTTTTCTGTCCTCTTAAAAGAATGTTAGCTTCCAGATCTGTTAACAACAGCTAAGATTTCTTATGAGGGTGCTCATGATTAACTTTTAAAGCTCATATATAGTTCTCTTTAATAAGCACAATTTAAAAAAATATATTTCTCTATAATTTCTTGAAAGTGGCTTTATTTAAATACTTCAGTTTAATAGATAAGAGCATAAAAAATGATAAAGCTTCAAAAATACCTCTGATTTATATATTACTGAGGCAAGAAAGCGAATACAATTTTTTCTTTTTTGTTTATCGTATCAAGAAGTAATTTTGTTCATAAATATTAAATAACGTATTAATTATAAAAAATATTTTATAGCAATTTCATCAACTGTACAAATAAAAATATATTAACATATGACAATATCCGCCACTCAGTATTGAATAATTAAAGATATTAAAGAAATACTTTAGCACATAAAGTAGAATAAATAATCTTATTAACAGCAACACTATTTTCCCAAAAGAAAAGAAAAGGATGTTTATTAGAGTATTATAAAAATATCTTTAATAATAAATTACACTAAAATATATTTATGTTTTATCAAAAATTTCCCCGATCAACTTATACTTATTTCATTCTCCAAAGGAGGAAAAACACCCTCGCTAAAAGAAGAAGAAAAAAAAAAACTTTCACAAATATTCACAGCAACAACATAAGTAATTAATTATTAAATATTCAACTCATTAAAGAACTGTTGATATTCAAACTTAATATTGCCTGTATATACTGGATTTACAGTTTAACTTAATATATAAAGAAAAGCTTTTTTTTTCGAGGTGCATGAGAAACAATTTAATGTAATATAAGAATAACATATAAAACATTTATATGTGAGTGAATGTTTAATAGCGTCGCACTAGAAAGCAACACGAGGGCTATTGGCGATGGACATCTCGTAATTTGACCTTCGGTCAAGTAACGAGGATGGCACCAGACTATCCCTCCCCTCTCCAAACTATCACTCCATACCAACGGGAGTACTTTCATCCACTACAGATTTAGCGCGTACAGCCCCTCTACATTAGGGAATGACTCGCTGTTACCAATATCATGCTCATAACCACTATGTTACCGAGGCTACTATATATATAATTTTTTTAAAATAGTTTAATCAAAAGAATATAAACAAATGACAGCTTATTCTTAAAGACTTTCATTTGAATATATAAATATCGCATTTCTAATTATCAAAGCAGTTTGCACTATTAAATACGATCAGCTTTCCTAAATTATGTAAAATTATTATTTTTTTTTTCTTTAATTTTGAAAAATCCAAGTCGTGTTAACAAGTTATTTTATTACACATAAAAGTACTATTATCGGTACATATTTTGGAGAAAAGCAACTTATTTGAAATTTAGCAGGCATGCTTCTTTTGTTGAGTTGAAATCCGCTAAGATTGGATTTTGCGGAAATCAACTTACAACTTTCCTTAGGTGAAAAGGATAAATATCCATACTGCTGTTTCAGAAATTCAAGTCCTATCGTTTTTAAATCAAGAAGTGAGGGTTATAAGAATGATTTTTGCATACAATCGAAAACTTTATGCTGTGGCTTAAATATCAAAAATTCAAAACAATATACATTCATAAAACATAAAAAAATACCCAGCACAGTGGATGGATAACAGCTAGTTCCTTGTATTTCTACGGTAGTTCTTAGTTACAAAATTTTATATCCTTAATAAATGAAAATTAAATAAATATTTTAAGGAAATGAATTACAATATAAAAAGTCAATAAATCAACCGGTGACATTTAACTGTATTAAGAATTTTTATTCAAAAAATTTTATTAAACTATTTTAGAAATTTTTCAAAAATTGAAAATTGTCTTTTATTTTAGAAAATACCTCAAAAAAATATCAATACTTTTACAAAAATTCTCAAACTATTAATTGATATAAATAAATCCAATAAAATTTTTACGAATAAACTTCACCGTTGTGTTTATCTTATCAAAGATATTAATTCTGTTAAATGCGAACACACAAATATATGTAAATCAAAGCAATTTCGTTAGAGGCTTAGAGACAATTTGTAGTTTAATTTCAACAAACATGAAATTTTTCTCTGTTAAGTATCAACTTTTGCCATTTTATTTCTTAAATAATTCCAAATTATTCGATGTTTGCTAAATACAGCAAGGTATGCACCTTCCAATTCTGAAAACAGTAGCGACATTATTTGCTGATTTCAAAGTCCTGAAATTTTATCTTCAATTTCTGACATCGAAGTAGCTCTTTGTTCGTACAATGAATTACCTCTAGCTTTACATTAACTATGTTTATAGAAATTTTGCAATAAATTCAACGTGTTTTTCTTTGCTTTCATAGTTGTAAAGCAAGCTGGAAAGTAAACTTTGTATTCGAAACATTTTTCATAAAAATATTTATTTAAGTGATAGCAACTAACATCCGAATAAAGCTTGAATCAAATAATGTAAAGCATTGCAAACAAGTTTATAATAAATCGATAGATTGTTCTAGAAGAAGACACTCGTAATCATGAAATGTAAATCAATCTTGAGAAAAAAGGGCTTGTATAACTTTCACTGTTTACATAATGATTACATATATATACATTTGTGAAATCAATATTTATAATAATAATTCAGAATTAAAATAATAACTTTGAGATAATTGAATCTGACTTGATATGTTTATGGATATTGAAATTTTCATCTTTATTCTCTGAATTTAAAGATAATACATCTACAGTGTTTTTTTATATATTGGTTTGTTGTTTATCGCTTTCAAATGCAGGAGTGATCCACACAATTAAGGGGAAGTAAGCTCTTTCTAAGTGAATTATAGTGTGCACTGGAACATTCTCACAATTGCAGTGTGTTTTTTTCTAACAAATATGAACAAATGTACACAATAGTGCAGATTCAAAAATCCCACACTAGTTAAACAGAGCAATTAAAATCCATAATAACTTCTCATAAAGCAAATGAAGCACACAGTCACTGTCAAATGTTTGGTTTCCACGTTGATTTCCTATATAGTTTATATAGGCTGAAAAAAACCTTCTAGGAGCTTACAACATTTTTTTTGTCAAATTATTATTTTACTCATCAAATATGTTCCTCTAATTAAATTCCTCTAAACTTTTGTAGGCACATCTATTTTTGTCACAAATTTGGTGACTTGGCAACATTGTTTGAACAAATTTGTCTCCAAGATAATTGCTATTCACTTAATTTAAATGAGTCTCTTAGCTTATAAGCGATCTTTCCAGCCACTATTCCTTATTGGCAGGATTTATGTTTATTTTTTGTTTCATATTTAATTTTTAAGCAAAAAACTAAATGTCGCATAAACTAATCAGTTTGAAAATGCCTGCAAGTTATCCAACAATTTTCCTTAAGCATTTAAAATTAGAGTGCAAAAGTGCCACAAAAATTGCACATAAAAAGGGGGGGGATTTTTACAAGTCAGTATACAATAATTTTATTTTTATGTAAAAACACTAATACGTTACTATTTTTCTTACTTCTATCTCAAAAATTTTCTTAAAAGATTTAATAATTTCCATTTATTAAAAAACTTGAATGTTTCTCGAATTTTGTGTCAAAAGTTAAATTTAAAATTCAAGATTTTATTTTTATTGTAAGATTTCAAATTAAATAATTTACTGATTTTCAGTAATCTATTTTAAAAACTTTTGTGTCACGGTGAAGATAAAACTCTCAATTAAGTAGTTTTCATTTAATAATCTTAAAATGACCACTTATCATGCTATTCTAAATATAAACACCCTAAACGACGTAAACTTCGTGCAAAAACCATTAGCACGTTAAATTGTTTTTAATTCCTCATCCAGTTATTTTAAACCTAATTCTGATTCAGCTGTCAAGAGTTTGCGAACATCATATTTAACCAATTAAAAATGTTAGCTCATGCAAGAATTTCAAATAAGAGTTTTGTATGTTTGACACTTTATTTTGAATTAAAAAGAATCTAACTTCAGCAAAATATATTTTGATTCTCTTTCCATTTTAGTAGAAATCTTAATAAAAAAAAGGAAAGTCTTATGAGAATAGTTTAACCATTGCATAGATTTTAAGTAATGAGATAGAAAAAGAGAGCCTTTAAAAGTACAAATAAAAGTACAAATAAATTATTACCTTTAAAAGTACAAAATAAATTATTTTGAACAAATAACTGCAAACATAAACCGAGAAAAGCTTTGAACTTTTCGTTTTCCTCCTTGTTCCTCAAAATGAAACAATTATATGTAGAATAAAATCCATACGTTTGAAACCAATTTTATAGATGTAAAAACATATGAATTAAAAATATTACAAAATAAATATATGATAAATAAAGAAAAGAGAGAAGTTATGAAAGAAAATTTGAAACCACTAATCAGGAAGAAGAAATATTTCTACAAGTGTGTTATATAAAATAAATAGTAATATTTTTTATCTAAAATATGTAATTTTCTAACTCGAAACGCATATTTTGGTTGAGTTCCCATGCAATCCGATCCTAATATCAAATAAAACTTTGTTTGGGAATGTTTCTCTCTCTCTCTCTCTGAACCACACACATTATGTATTTTTTGTTTCGGTATATATAAACTGCTGTTTGTAAAAAATACAACACCATGAGGGAGTCTTAAGAATTAAATTAAATGCAATATACAAACGACTTGTATTGGTACAAATAAATGAATAATTTTTTTAAAACCGAAAACGATATTAAGTGTTCGAAATTAGTATTTGGTGTAAGGTATATGATGTGGTTCGAAATTAGTATTGTATGCTGCTATACGATGTGGCATGGAGTCAAACAGATGTTGAATTTCTGCTTGTGGAAGAAAATGCCATAGTGTTTGTATGTACACCGAAAATTCGTCTTTTGAAGCTGTAGGACTCGGATCACGAGCAAAACTCCAACCAACAAAATCCCACACGTGTTCAATAGGCTATATATCGAGCGAATAAGCAGGCCAAGGAAGAAGTTGCATGTGATGGGCTGAAAAGAAGGTTTGAACATTCCTTGCAACATGTGGGTGGGCATTATCCTGTTGAAGATAGCTCCAGGGATGCCTTGAAGGGAGGGAACGACTTCGGGTCCTAGCACTTCATGGACGTACATGTTGCTATTCAGATTACCCTCAATTCGTAGCAACTGAGATCGTCCTTGATATGAAATCGTACCCCAAACCATAACACCGGGTTTATGCCCCTATGTCGGTTGATAACGCACTCTGGAAGGCAACGTTTACTGTCATAGCGTCTAACACGAATGCGGCTATCATGGTTCCATAAACTAAAGCGAGATTTGTCACAAAAGACAACTTGTTGCCAATCAGCCCACCAGGCTCTGTGTTCATGAGCCTATTGCAAACGCAGCTGTCGATAGTTTGCCGCGAGGGTGATCCTGTATACAGGAATCCTTGCAAGCAGTCCACGGTGTAGTCGACGAACAGATGAAGTTGACATTAATATACCTGTAACAGTAGACCAACGTACAGCCAACTACCTGGAGGAAGCTTTACAGTAATTCACCGCCATGCGGACCAGGTGTCTCTCATCGCGTGCTGATGTCACCTTCCGTCGTCCACTCCCAGTTTTTAGAGCTGTCCATACCAGTGCTCATCGGTTCACTGCTTCTAAATTCGCATCACTGAGAAACTGTTTCTCTGCACACGAGTTCACACCGCCATGCTTGGTGGGTCTGAAAAATACTACTTTGCTGAACATCTTATAACTGATATTTGTTGCAAATTTCATTGCATTCGGATGATTCCTTCATAGTAATGTATTTTTTATAAACAGCAGTTTACAAATTAATTCATAATAAAATGTCTTTAGCAACAAAATAGTGTTATTCCCTGATTTCTAAGATTTATTTTAGGTTTTTACCTAAATTTGGGTGTTGTAATATTCTAGAATCCAATGTACGACATTAAAGATTATTAAGATTCTATATTCCATCGAACACAATACAACATCCTTTTGAAACAGCTCACGCGTAAGAGTCTTCTTTTTTTACTGCTATACATTTATACTTTTTAATATCACCCAAGCAATACATAAAAAATAAGAAAGATCTGTTATATAAACTTTAATGATCAATATTCTCTACTATCTAGTTTAAAATATAAAATTTTTATTAAAATTCAATGTGCTACCGCGTACGCTTTAAAGACAATTTTCTTTCTTCCTAATAATCCACAAAACTGATTGAGAAACAACATCTGAAGCAGGAAATAATTTAAATCTTTCAAAAGAAATAAAAATACCTTGTCAGAAAGTTTGATTGATAATTTAATATAAATTTCACGAACTCAGCAATTCCTTTTTCTCCTATTAAAGAAGAAACATCATTATCTCTGAAATTTTGCCCATAATTAATACAGGAAGAGAAAAGACTTAAAGAAGAGAGAATTCAGAGTTTCTACTCTCCCTGAGAAAAACAAGATACATATTCAGCGAAAATTACTTTAAGGACTGCAATGTTAAGCCCTTTTCTCATTAATTTTATATAAAAGTTCAGCGAGTCGTATGACTTATGTATGAGGTAATGTTAAGAAACTTGCATGGACCATAAAACAGTTATAAGAAATTATGTTATGAGAGTAAGAATTTAATTTATGCGTTATTATAAAAAGAAATGGAGAATCTAATAACAGCTTTTAATAAAATTACTTACAGTTTTGTTGTTTGAGGCTTTTTTTATGTGAAGGATGAAAAGAAATAAAATTATTAAGTTACTTGGGAAAGCATATTGCAATTTTATTAATATATTCATTAAAAAAAACCTATGTGTTCCTTAAAAATACTTGGACGTTTAAAGATTTAAATATATTTGAATTTTATTTTTAAAAAGTATTTTGTGTGAAATGTGTCATCGTAAATAACATACTTTTAAAATCTTTCTAATGTTAAAACATTTGTGAGAAGAGTGCCTATTTTTTAATAATTATGTGCGCATATACATATATGTATAGTGAAGTATTGATAATTAATTTATGTTTATTAATACTTCTTAACTCTTCAATTCTTCATAAATTTTTAGTCCTTTAATAAGAAATGTGAAACATTTTGTAATGCCATTACATATTTCTGCATATAAACGCTTTCTTGAAATAAGCCTTTTGGTTTTTGTTCTATAATTTATTTTCAGCTCATCACAAGAGTTTAATACGGTAAAAAGTTTAAAAATAACACATAGCAAACACAGAAAGGAGCTTCACAGTTTGCTCAAATAAGTGATAAATATAAACTACTAAATAAGACAATGTTAGAGTTTTCAATTAAGTATAACTTCAATTTTAAGGATTTTTTTTTTGCTTTTTTTTCTTACTAGATTAAATATTTACTTAATTACTTATATCATTTCTCTTGGTAAAATTCAAAAATACTAACTAACAAGACAAATACACTACAAGACAAAAATATTTACTAACAAGATCTAAACAAGAGGTATACACATTGAAAGAAAAAAAACCAATTATTGAATATTTATAAAAAATAAAATTTAGGAGAAAAGTAGTCCTACATATATACGTGTTTTTTTTATTATTAAATTTAAAAAAAAATTAAATGAATTCATTTCTGAAGCTTCCTTTAAAGAACTAAGTAAATTTGTATCATGGAAGTTAGAAACGTATTTAACGCAAGCATAGCGTTGAAAACGTATTGAAAGTGCAATAATTTCACTCGTTTCAGCTTTTCTTGCGATCCATGTCTTCTCAATTGCGAATTTAGCACTTGTAGTGCTTCAGTTGCAGCAACAATTTCCTGTCTTACAGAATATGGTATCTTGCGTTGGAAGTTCCTTCCTGCACACAAGTCTCAAACCCAGAATAACAAAAAAGGGAAACACTTCGTAGATGATTAGCTTCCGTTCCAACGACCAAAGAAAATTTTGTTTACGACAGTCTTCGCATCGTGTTTAAGAAAGGAACTCATTCTAAGCAGTAAAATGTTTCTATATCAATACCAATTCGTGCGGTTACAACATATACTTTCATTCATTCTACTGTACCCTTAAAAGTGCGTTCTAAGATGACAAATGTTCATATTTAATATTAAAATGCTGTTTATCCCTCCCTAAGTAAACGGAATATTGAAAATATTCCCTGTAGGGACAAAATGATTCATTTTAACACAAATGAAAAATATAATAAGTAAATAATGTGCTGCTTCTCATACGCTAGTTAAGCAAAAAATTACATTTACTTCGTTCGTTTTTTTATTTGTAAAAGTTTTTGTGATTCTTTAAACGGCTTACTTCCCCATCTCCATGATGCTAAAAAAAGGACTAAGTTTAAGGAACATTTTTTTAAAAAAAAATTGCTTGTCGTACAATCACCAATTTTCATTGCATTATTATTGTTATTTTAATGAGAGCGTTTTAAAAAATTTTGAGTAGATTTTTTATTTTTTCAGAATTCTTATATATGTGGAGTAACAAAAGAAAAGCTTCGAAATGATGAAAATTCATGTACGTTTTAAGCCGAAAATTTCCTCGAGTAACTTTTTTGACAAAATATCTCGTTAAAATATTTATTTATACAGAGTATTAATATGTGTACAAAGTTAAAACATGAGTAAAATTTTCAAAAATGTATTTTTTTGTGTGAGTGTGTTGCAATTTACTCTTTAAAGAAAATGCGATTTAAAAAATAAACCATTAAGAATAATATATACTATCAATATATTTTGGATTGCTAAAATTTGTCTAACTTAGAGTAAAAATCAAAATTGCATGAGAAGCAAAAAGAGTCATGGTTTATTTTTCTAACAGAAACTGAAAAACCAATTTTTTCACTAATCTTCGTGAAGTGACCCCCTTAAGTTTTAGTTAAAGTCCTTCGTGATTCTAATATAAATAAAAAGTTACTGAAAAATTTTCAAAACCAGTACAATAGTAATTAATATGAAGTAAGATAAAGAAAAATTTCATAGATTTCATACAATATAATCTACGGGGGTGATTATATTGATATTTAACGCAATTTAATAGAAACGATGTGGATATATATATCATATTGTTTATTTTTAAATCATGGAATTCAATTGTCTTAAGCATATCGATTTAATTGTGTGCCTTTTATTATCTATATATGATTAAGAGCTTTGACTCATAAATATTATTCACTCACTTTAATACCCCAGACATTCTAAATATTTGAATAATGCACTTCGCAATGCTAATGGCTCGTTCGAAAACCAAAGTTACCTTCTAGGTTTTCCATGACTGGAGAATTTCCCTCGACTGTGTTTGAAATGCGGGCCTCAATAAACGTGAAATCATGGGACGGTAGAACAAAGAGCACATGGGTCAAAGGATCGTACAGTTTGTTCACCGCGAAGTAATCAGGAGATTATTATTCAGCTGGGTATGTCAGTTCAGCCTATGATGTTAAACTGTAACTCGCAGGATAATCAATGTATTCCTATAGACTAAAATATAAGCTTCGATATTTCGCTACTGCTAATAAATGGCTTTTCGTGAAACTATGCCATCGGGTTTGAAGTGCGTTCGAAATAATGCAAAGCGTTTGGCATAAATTCTAATCTACTGCATGTCAGTAATAGAAACAGTCAGAGAAATTTCGATCGTCGCCTTAACTCAAACCAATCATTTTTGAACGGTTGGTTATAGATCAAAGTAAAGCAGAAACACTGCTTCTCCTTGAATTGTTTCATGCTCTCGAAGTATTAGAAGTATTTTAACTAAGGATATGTGTTTCAGAATTATATGGTAGGGTGAAGTTCGGAAATATCTCATTTACTAACAAAATTTCTTAATAAACATTCATAATATCATACGGCTTTAATAATATTTATATTAATAGCAATGAATTATTCAATTTAACTTTAACATGCGCTTTTATGCAGTCTAGGAGCTCTTACAAACCTGTTAATTTTTAATTCTTTAAAGCATTTATGAAATGTTGAAAAAAATACATATATATATATATACAGAATAGGAAATCTATTTAACGAAGTCTCCAAATCCTGAAAAAGTTCACTATTAGGAAAATTCATTAAATAGAGATCCATTTTTAATATACTTTAGAGACTATATAAGATAAATGTAAGTGCATAATCACTATATATTATTTAACAAAGTAATTATTCACACTTTTTTGAAAATTAATATCTATTTATTTTATGTATTTTACCTATCAAAAAGAAATTTGAAAGGAAAACAAGAAAAAAATATTGTTCAGAAATATACACTGCATTTTCAACTTTAAAAAATAATTTTGTATTACAATTAATGAGTTTTTAACGACATTTTCTAATTTTAAGCCTACCAGTAGTTTTATACATTATTTTATAGCCATAAATTTTAAGCATACATTATCACATGCGTCCTTAAATTTAATTATTGATAAAATCAGCTAATTTTACTTAGTTATTTGAAAAATTACGGCAATTTTATTGCTCTAGGTGAGTTAGGCACCTGCAAAACCAGTTTATTGATCACCGTGAAATATGTTAAAAGAGAAGAGATTAATTTAGAAAATGTCCTTAAATATTTTTAAAATCGGGAGAAAAAAAATCGAGTCACAAGAGGAAAAGTTCATATATATATATATAATATAATTCCCTTAACTTTCTTTCAAGAGATTTTACTTAATGTATCCGACTACGTTCGGAACCGTGATTTTAAAAAAGCGCATAAATGGATAATTTTCATGATATTTAGTATCACTTAGATTAGAATGCATGCATAAAATTGTTTTAAGGACACACATTTTAACAAAAAAAAATTATTTAAATACAATATCTCGGCAAAAAATTTATTTAGAATAACCTTTTTTCAAAATGTTCTCCTTTTGTGAAAAATGCTTCTATCATAATGTTAATTTGCCTGTATATAGCTCAGACCTCTGTATAGAGGCTCAACTATGATTTTTGAAAAATTCACATTATTTTCAGAGTTACAACCAATTGAAATAATTATCGGCGTTTTTTTTCTTAAAATTTCTCCCCTCTGTTGTCGTAAAATATCAATAAAACCACTTCTAAGTTATATTTTTCAAAATTTCTAGTTGAACCTCTGTACAAAGGTCTGAGCTATATACAGGAAAAATATTATTATATTAGAAGCATTTTTCACAAAAGGAGAATATTTTGAATTAAAGATTATTCTAAGTTAATGTTTTGCCGAAATATTGTATTTAAATAATTTGTTTTTTTGTCAAAATGTTCTTAAAACAATTTTATACATGTATTCTAATCTAAGTGACACTCAATATCATGAAAATTATCCATTTATGCACTTTTTTAAAATCACGATTCCGAACATAGTCGGATACCTTAAATCATAATGTTCTTGAGCCCTCCATGTTAGTTAGTTTTTAGTTTAACCACTAATGAAAATAACCACCACTACTTTATCTTTTAAAAAACTGCCACATTCACGTATTTAAAACAGGATGCAATTTTGTATCATCTGAGTATTCTGACCAATCACAAAAATCTACCTGTAATCATATGATCCTAAAAGCTTCTGGTTGAAAAAACTATAAAAGATTAGATCTCCATAGCGAACAAAGAATGCTTTTGTGTATCACTAAAACATCCGCATGTATTTGTGTTGTGTTTCATCACTGTTTATGTTGAATGGGTTTTGAGTAACTAAATAAATTCGTACATCCAAAACTACCAAGCCCTTACATCTTTTCAATGACAGCAAAAGAGAAAAAGGATTCTCTGAAAAATCTCTTAACTAAAGGGTTTTAATTCCAATGAATCCAACCACATATAAATATATTTATGAAAGAATTATTTTCGAAGATTTTGCTATCATTTGACATTCAAAGTTTCGTATCTACTTTAGAAAGTTTCATTTTTTTTATCTATTTTTTATTACTATAACAATTATACAATTATGCACAAATATCAATAATCTTGAAAATTTCCTGTTTCTAGAACTATTAAATGGTAATTTCGAAGTCCATGCATAGTTACTAACCACTCTTTTTAGTTTTAAATTTAAGATTAGCAATTGAAGACTCAACAAGAAATATGCCAGAAAGACACCAATTCTATTGCGAAAAATGCTATTCATGAAATTTTCAAAACAAATAACCAGAGTATAAATTCTGTGTGTAATTGCATAGAGATGAGAAAAAAACTGAACGTGAATCAGTTCTTGAATCAAAAATATATGAATTTAAGAAAAACTGAAATATAAATACACATCCACTTGTAATTATAGATGTTCTGAATATTCTTAAATCATATTCGATTGTTTTATGCATTCTAAAAAAGGGTAAATCTTTTATTTGCATTCAGATTAATACCCTTTAAATTGCATGTAAACGACTTTTATCTTGTAACAGTTTTATAATTTATTCATTCAGTTGAAAGCTTTGAAAACAGATATTTTCCAGATATTCTCTTATTAAGTCATAATATGGAGAAAAAAGATCAAATTTCAAACCGAAATATTTAACTTGTGTTTAATGTAGATCATTGTTACAGAACGTTCTGCCTAAATTGTTGCATCAATAAAAATTAGAAATATTTACAAACAGCCTTTTTGTTTCAAATTTTCTAGAATAACATGTATGGAATAGTTAAGAGTGAAAGGAAAATGCATCTTCAGATATAAAATTCTCGTTGAAAAATTATTCCACTGGTTTATAGTTTCTTTTGATTTTTAATTCCTTTATTAAAATACAAAAATCAATCTTGATACTTACCATTAAATGTCGCACTCATATAAATCTCTTTTTAAAAATAAAACAAAAATTCTATTTAGATATTTATGAGAATTCTTTCTTTTTATCACTCAACCATCATGCATGAATAATGCAGTAAATATGTGCATAAATTTATTATTTCACTAATCAATACATTTCCCTTCCAGGAAGTTTTTTGCGATCAAATTATTCTTCAGAAATACTATACCTAGCACCAGGTTGAAAAAAAAACTAGTTGGAATCTACTTATCGTATAAGGAATGTGCATTGATATATTATTCTCTAAGATTCCATAAAAGTATTCTCTAGAAATTCAGAAGACTTCACTTTTTCAAAAATGCATTCATGCTGTGTTGCCTTATAAAAATTGCTTGTGTAGACTTAAGGATAGTAAATTCTTTCGCACTCTCTCGAAAACCTTTCGATGCATTCTGATCTTCTATCAGCTTTAAGGTC
>BMAV01017016.1:942935-961924 GCA_019973955.1 Trichonephila inaurata madagascariensis | reverse complement strand
GTGTGTGTGTGTGTGTAAATTTCAGTGAGGAAATGGAGATAAAGAGTTTTGTTTGGTATTTTTATTGTTTTTCTTGAAGTTGAAAATATTTGTTGAAGTTATTAACTATTAATGGTTCCTTTTTTTAAAATACTCTTCGAAGTTAAATGAAAAAAATTGCAAAAATTTCTAAATTAAAAACTATTTCTCATAAATTATAAGGAACTAAACAAGGAAAAGATTTGACTAAAATAATAAGCTTATATATTGTTACTTCTTGAAAATTATTTTAGGCAAAATAAAGAGTTCAATATAAATTAAATATAATACTATACGAATATATCTGTATTCTTTTAATTAAGAGCTTAATTAATTTAATTAGTTCTAACTTAATTTTGAAAAATGACATGTTTGAATTTAAAGAGATTTTAAAAAACCCATGGTTGAATAAATTCTGTTTCAAAATAATATGCTTACAATAAATTAAATCATACAAGTTACTGAAATCAGAAAAGAAAGTGTGACGGTTCTATCCGCGTCCTTCTGACTAACAAGTCCTCTTGGGAAATTTTTGGTCCTTAAAAACTATTTTATTTGCAACGAACCCTCTGAAGAAGAGAACGTGATTATGTAAATTAGGTCTACTATATATAGTCTAAGCCTTCAAGCTAGAGAGGGAGAGAACCGAGAAATAGAATAGATTACTAGCGGATCAGTGATTAATTAAATTTATAATGTAAAGCCGATATTTGCTATTTGATAATTGTAATAATTAAAGTGACGATTGGTCACTAGATATTAAGGGGACATGGTACGATTTAAACAAAAATTTTAATTTAAGGATTTTCAAAATTTTTTTGGTTGCCTCCTATGTGTGTATACTATGTAAAACAGATTTTGGGCTCAAAATTTCATAAAAAGCTAGCCGTTTAATTTTTTAAGGGAAAAACTTAAAATTTGTGATGTAATTTTAAAATGCTACTCCTCCTACAAAAATTGACATACACGCATGAAATTTGATTTACAAGTACGTCCAACTATGTATAACAAAAGTTGGTATGGGTTTTGCAATAACCCGATTTGTATTTGTACAATACTTCTTTTTATGAATCCTCACTGAAAATTCCTTAAAAAATTTACGAATTCTAACTTCAATTATTTTTTTAAAAAAAAAGTATTGTTTTGATTCAAAAATGCATATACCAACTTTTGTTACACTTACTATTATCAATAGATAAAAAAAATTCAAAGCATTAGGCACGATCGGAAAAAATTTTTAGCATTTTAAATGAAGACAAACAAGTTATCTTACCTTTCTGAGATAAGTAAGTTTAAAGTTTTGATTTGCCACAGGGATGTGAATAAAAATTAATGTAAAAGCTATCATAATTTTGTGTTTTTTAAGTTTAGAGTTTTCAAACTTTGTGAGGTTATAGAAAAGTATATAAAAAATAATTTAGGCTAGAAAAATTAGATTTAATTTTTTGACCGATTTTTGTCAATTGAATCTTACTGTGTCCCCTTAAATAGGGATTAGATAGCAGGGAAGTAAGTGTATTCGAACCTGAACGTAGTGTACTGGTATTTAGTCTTCTCATACATCGCGTACCTCGTTATTTGTCGATATATTGCTTCAATTGAGTGCATCTCTTAGTTTAGATTGGTTGAACTTGTGTTGTTAATTGTATTACAAATAAATTACAAATTTTGAACATCTCTAGTCTTCTTTCCCTTCCTCCCACATCTCTAGGCGTGGATCAGAGAACCTTACAAAAGTAGTTAGGGGTATGTAAGAGTATGAAATGTTTTAATTATGTAATACGATCTGTCATAGTTGGTCCTGTGAAAGGTAGCTGGGATGCTAAGTATCTAGCAAAAAAAAAAAAAAAAATACAAAGGGAAAAATAGATAAATTATCCATTACATTATGAATGATATCACCCAAAATGTTCTTTTAAATCTCAAGAATCAAGTTCTGATCCCTAATCAAGGTTTAAATTTCAAGCAACGTAAAATCCGGCGTATAACGCGCACCTATCAAGCTGTTACTTTTAATTTTTAGGTATATTCGTCGTATAAAGCGCACCTATCAAGCTGTTACTTTTAATTTTTAGGTATATTCGTCGTATAACGCGCACCCCCTTTTTTACGAAGAAACCTGAAAAATGCGTGCGCAATGCTCATATGTTTTGAAGTCATTTATTCAAGGTATTATTCCAAACTGCCACCCCTTCCAATGTGGTGCTTATGACACTCAGCTTGTAATCGAGTGGGCTCAGGTTCTGATTAGGATTTCTGTTTTTTTCATTCCCAGGAATAACAGGGAAATCCCAGGAATGTAATTGTCATTCCCGAAAATACATCAAAATTTTAAAAAATTTAAAAACAAGTTATTTCTAAATAAAATCAGTAATAATTATATAAAATAAGGATACGTGTAAATTCCAAAATTAATACTTATTTACATAATGAGCTATAAAAAATACAAAAAATATATAATAAATTGATTATCCAAATTTAAAATAAGATTTCAGAAAGCATATGCAGTTTACACTTTTATCACTCAACCTAGTTCTAAGCTTTATGAAGAACAATCCAGCAGCAGGAAATGCTCTCTCGGCTTCAACTGACGTTCGAGGAATTGTTTTTAAGGCCTCACATAGTTTTATAAAGTTTGGTGACGGATTTTCAGTCGAGTCAAACAGTTGCAGCTCTTGTTACATGAATTATTCAAAACAGATGCTCCTTTGTTTTTTTTTTAACTTTTTTTTTTTTTTGTTGAACTATGTAAAACTTTCGTTTTAGAGTAAATTGCTTTCTCTAATTTTTCGCCCAAAGTCAGAGGTTTTTCTTTCAAAATCTCTATGCTCTCTTCTTCTGAGTGGGAAGAGTTGGACATAGATTCCTCTTCTTCACAGAAAAGCCTTGTCCCTATCATTTGGGCTTGTCTAACCAAACAATTTTAACCAGGCAATCGCTAAATGTCCATAATAACTGCTGCTGATTCGTATTTTCTCCCAAAATTTAGATATTGCATTAATACTATTAAATTAACGTTGCGTCTCTCATTAATTCTTTGGATAAGGGAATATTTCCTATTTTTCGCAAATTCTAAATTTTGTTCGTTCAATTCTCCAATAACAAAAGAAAATTCACCTTCTACAGTTAGGAAAGCTGCATTTCGATTGCATAATTTTTCTAAGCCAATTTTTACTGGCTTTAAACCTGCTACAATTGTAGTCACAGTTTCAAACTCTACATTGGCCATCATTTGTTCTTCTTTAATGCCAATTAATGCTTTTAAAATTGCTGAGTTTATTTTTAAAAATCTTTCAAGCATTGCCAACAAACTATTGAAATCGCGTGTGTTTCCCGGGAATAGGAAAAGTACAGAAATGATTTCCCGGGAACCCGGGATCCCAGGTTCCCGGGAGAGAAACCCTAGTTCGAATCCTGAATAAGGCATGGATGTATCTTCGGGAAAAGAAGTCGGGTTTTGGCCTGAAATGGATTCCCGCCTTGAAAGGAAAGCAGTGCAACTCATCTGTTCTATGCTGGGATCATCGTTTGTATAGGGAAAAAAGTCTATATTCTTCTGTATTTGTACTGTATATTTCTGTTAATCTATATCTCGTCTTTCATATATATTCCAGGTTGAAACACATGTCAACAACAACATTATTCCAAACTTTAGAGAAAAATAGTATACTTCTAGAATTAAAAACCCTTCAAGTTCATAATGAATGTCATTTCTTTTAAATAAACAGTATTTCGATCTATGTAGAAGTATAATTCATTTCTATGTTCATCCTTCCTTTTATTTTTAAAACTCTCATTTGTATACCCGACGTATAACGCGCACCCGTAAATTTCAATCATATTTTTTGGTGTCAATAATGTGCGTTATATGCCGGATTTTACGGTAATTACACATTTCTTAATGTACGTGAACACTTAAGGTATCCGAACACGTTGAAAATGACCAAATTTAATCAAGACATATATTTTTGTTTGTTATTTTATTGAATAGAGCTATCTTTTGGCTTTACAAAACATACTTTGTTTTGATTCTACGCTACCTAGAGGCCAAGCTACAATCAATTTTATAAAGGTAGAAAAACCGCAAGTGGGTTTTTAAACTACCAAAAGTGGGTATTTAAATTGTTCAAAATCTATCATGGCGAGTCTGATGACTCAAAATATTAAAAATGTATTTCTATAAAACTTTTTCAACCTGATATTTATGCTATTTTCTAGAGAATGTATTAAAATATTTCTTATTGTGTATGAATACTTTTTGAGTTAGGGCCTGTTATTTAAATAATGGTCTCATAAAGAACGGGATTTTTCTTATAATGTTTACTCAATCAGCTCTAAAATATTCAAATTTTAATAAAACATTAAAATTTTAGTACATTCTCTAGATAAATGTATCTAATTTGTTTTAGGTAATACTTTTACTAATATAAGTTTATTACATTTTCTCTAATTGCTTTGAAGTTTTACAAAAATATTGCTAAAATTTCACTTATAATTGTGAAATTTAGGCAATTTATTTTAAATATTGTTGGTTAAATATTAGTATGTATTGCTATTGAGTCCTAAAAAAGCATTTATAATGTTTAAATATGTTATTTTGTCAAAAAGTACTCCGAACGTGTTCGGATACCGTAATAAAAATAATGATACAAATAAATTTTCCAAAGTCAAAAAATACATTTGGATATGAAGAGAGAGCATGAGAATTAATTTAAACACAAGCCAGAAATTAATTATTATAAACGCCAGATCTTTTACACATTGTTACTATTGTTTTCGATAAAACATGGTTTTTTGTGTCTCACCCCCAAAATGTATTTTTCTTTGTATTTACAGTGCAGGAATTCAAGAATATAATTCTGGTCCGTTAAAGATAGTTAAGGACAGATAGTTAATTTGACGTTTCGGACGACAAAGCAATTTACAAAGTCGTACAATTAATGTCTCGGGGCTCCTCCAGAGTAGATAACTATACTTATTAACAAATAAGCTACGTTAACGAACAGTTTAATTAAAAATGGTTTCTGAAAGAATGTTTTGATTGGCTTAAAGTAAACAACATTCAAACTTACACCAAATGAGAAACTCAATGCAGCAAATCATGACGCCATTGCAACATAAAATGTGAGCAGAGGAAGGATCTAGAAATATATTTATAAGAAAAGCAATACGAGAGTTTGATAATATTTTTTTCGGTTTATGACCCTAATTCTTTTTCTAGACGTAGAAGGAGAGAATTTCCTAAAGCTGTAATCCGCTTTGGAATGAAAACTTTCACATGGTAAAAGAGATGCGATGAGTAAGTATTACAAAAAGAGATAAATATAGTATAGAACGGATGTGGTATAAAGATAAAAACGAATGCTACTTGTAAATAAAAACAGAAATAATACTTAATAATTTCGGAGTGTGAGATGTTCAGGAATTAAAAATAATTCAGCTAAGTGATAGCTAGGATTTTTTTTCCAAATTATATATATTCCAGATTTTTATAAACTTTAAACTATTTTCCTTTTATTATCTAAGGCTAAAATATAAACTAAATAAAAAGACTACTAAGTGAAAACTTGTATAGTACCATTCTCCACATAAGGGTCCCAAGCTCGGCTTCTGAGTGTCGCTGGTTCAAGTCCTGGTTGGTGTGGTAAGGTAGTTAGAACAAAGGGTTATCAGCTCAAGTGCGACCTCGTCACTTAACAAAAGTTCAGAATTACAATGTCCATTGCCAATAGCCCTCGTGCTGCTTTAGAGTGGGACATTAACACGGGAGAAGGCGTACCCTCGATTAAGGTTAGTGGTCAAGTGGGGTGACTCAGTCACCCCGATTCCTTTTTTATAATTTTTTTCACTGTAGGCAATAAAAACCGTAATGACAATGAATAATTTAACTAAGAAAAAGTACACTTGCCTACTTTAAAGATCTTCAGTTTTTCTTTGACAATTTGAGATAAAAAATCCAATCAAATTGAACTAAAATGCTTCAAATGTGTGCGACTTTAATAAAGGACACAAATCGCAGACACTTTTCGCTAACATTACTGGAATGATATTTGCAGGCAGAACTGTCATATTTTGTTCAAGTCATTGCAGTTTTATTGTCCCTAGGAGATCGACAAATAGCATGCTGAATTTTCTCTTGCTTGTGTCTTTCTGACAGGACGCTGTGTGTTTTATGATACACTTGTGGCTGTATGTCTATTTTGTGTGATGGAGTTCTTTAGGTAGAACTTGTGCAAAATCTTCCTTCCGACTCACAAATGTTTCAGGTTCTCTCATCGTGTTTCTTAAAATTACATACGCGGTCATTATTACTATGCATCATTTGATCAGGTTCCTCCCTTGCTTGATCGAGTTTCACTTCGAAGTTTCAGCTTCATCCAATAGAGATCGTATATGCTCCATTTCTTTTTTGTATTCAGTTAACCCTTTATGTACTGCATTATGATTTACTGCAAAATTTTCGTGCAATATTTTTTTTTGAATCACTACATTTAAAATTAAGGGATATACATAAATAGAATACTCAACTTTGGTAAATTTAATTTGTTAGAGCTAATTAATTAAATTGGTATTTTTTAAAGTACCGTCAGTCCACAAAGGTCTAAAATATTCTCATAATATGAAATGACCGAATGACTTTTTTAACGCAGTTTTAACTCTTAAAAATACTAAACAACCAGAAAACATTAATATTTTACATCATAAAATATATATTTTTAAAGATTATTAAATTTTTAAAATTTATTAACGTTTTTTTTTTTTTACACATAAAAACAGCTTTTACACAAAAACTTAATTTGAGGATATTCAAAGAAAAAGTTTAACTTTTCATTAGTACACAAAAATTCATTTTACGTTGTGCATTTTGAGTGAGGTTTCGATTGAATGCTTTTTAAAGTACTGTATCCTGGGGTAGGAAATGCTGTATTTTCTTAACATAAACTACTGCACCTTGAGTCTTGTTCAGTCTCTTAATCATCATCTTAAGAATCTAACGAAAATTCCAACAGATTATTTGCTGGTACTTCTCTCTTTATCTGAAAAACCATCTGTTAGTGCAACACGGATTTCAGATGGTGAATTCTCTAATAAATCCAAAGTTTCTTGAAGACTGAGATTCTTTTTTCCAGACATTCTAAGAAAAAGAAATAATAATAATAGCACCTTGAAAATCTCCAAAATTATTGTTAAATCTCAGTTACACATAAAGAAATTAAACTGTTGCTCACTTTTGAAATAAGAATAGATATTCCATCTAATTGTGTGGCAAACAAAAGCCCAAGCTAAGATTCAAAGTCCAAAATTTTATGAAAACGTTAAAATAAAAATTTAAAAAAGCAAAATAAACAAGTTAATCAAAAGGAAATGTTAAAAAATGCATAACTCTATTGCATTATAGTGCTAACGCTTCAGCACAACAAAAGGCAACAAAAGTTCTTGCTGTAACACCCAGTGTGCTGTCAGTACTTATAAGTACCACAAATACATTTTCTAAGGTCTTCATTAACATATCAAAAATAAAACAAATACCTTTTGACATTAACTACCTTTTTGGAACAAAAATGACAACCTTCGCAATCCGATCAAAATGTCAGCTGAAAACGCAACTTCTGCTATAAAACTATTCGCCTTCCCCACTAAAATACTCATTATAGAACCCGTGTTGCCATATATCTTGGAAGAGTGGATTTCAAAGAATATTCCTGCTAAGTATTGTCAAAGTATTCATTAAAGTGAGTGGTACTTAAAAGTACCATCGGTAATGAAGGGTAAATATACATTTATAAACCATAATGAGTCGTGCAACACAACAATCTAAACCCTAAGTCGTTCAGAAAGGGAAAATGTAGCTTGTTCATAGGAAATATTTTGGAACACAAATGTGGTCACTCGAGAAACTTAGTCTACCCAAGTACCTTTGATTGCCACTCTAAAAAAAGAGGGAGATATGTGACAAGGACATCTTAGTTCCCACAAAGATCGTCATATAAAAAGATACTGACATAAGGTCATTCGTAATAAACAAACATTTTTCTTAGAATTAACCCGTGGTCACTCGCGCCTGTTTTTGTTACCGTCGTTACTCGCGGGGTGTAGAGAACACCACAAACTTGTAACACGTGTATTTAATTATGAAAATAAAATTAAGTCATTATGATACATATTTATAAAGTGCAAGATCTTTTTTGTACAAATAAAAAATTATACAAAATAAAATAATAAAATTATTAAATTTATTGCATACAAATGAGACTAACACATTCATTTAAACTAAACATACAAAATGTTCATTTTAAAACACATAATTTTATATTTTTTCATAAACCAGTAAAACGTATATACCAGTAATAAATATAATTTATATTTAATGAGATAATGATTGTAGAAAGTAGAAAAATAATATTTTAACCATTTTCCAAACATTCGTTGTAGATTGTATACATATGCTCAACTTCTCTCGGGAGTTCTCAGCCCCCCAGATAAATTTTTGAAGTTCATTACATTCCAATCATTCGAGAAAGAAGGATTCCATCAGGCCTGCAGGTTCAATGACATAAAATGTGCAGCTACAGAAAAAATTGTGGTTCTGTGCATTCTTTTTAGAATCCTGGAAGGAATTTCTTGTTGCTGGGGTGTACAGAACACCCCGCGCGAGTGATAGCGAGTTAAACATTTCGTGAGCCTGGGGTGACTCTGCCCCGAGTGACCGCTTCCGGATTAATAAAACTCACTCACTCTCCACATTGAAAGTAATCTATCTCTTTCAAAAATTCGCAAAACAGTGCTATTTTCCTTATTAAAAAATTCAATTTCATGAATTATTTTAAAAGTTTTCTTTAATATTTGCATTTAATATTCAATTATGTCAAAATATGTTACTCCCAATCCAGTGTTTTTCCTGATTTTAAACAAATAAATAGAAGATAAAAGCAACATTATGAATTACGGTAACCTGTATAAAGTTACAACCTGTATTACTTTACCAATTTGTCAAAGTTAAGTTATCATAAATCTAATCTTATTAATTAAATTGTATGATAACTAAAAGTTAACATGAAGTAACTAGTTTTTAGTTATCACAAATCTAATCTTATAAATTAGATTTTATGATAACTAAAATTATCTAGAAGAGATTTTTATAATAAACATCTGTTAATACTCTTTGGTAAATTCCAAGCGACTTATATGATATTTACAGAAAAGAAAGCTACAACTCAAGATACCGCTCGAATCTGCATTGAAATTAAATTAACAAATTTTGCCCTAATATTCCTAAAAATATAATCAAAGTCCTCTAATAAGAGGATACATACGAATAATAAAATTAAAGCCATTTAAACAAGAGAAAAAAACGTAATAAATTTAGTAAATCTCTACCTACAAATAAATTATAAGAAAATTCTAAAAATTTAATATCAAGGGATCTAACACAGACAAAAAAGCTCTAAACAACAACAACAAAAAAAAAAAAAAAAAAAAAAAAAAATGGTTTGTTTAAAAATATGAGCACTTGCTTAAATATAATTCCATTGTGGTTTTGAGATTACTTTGGAAAATTTTAATAGGCTTGGTGGCAGATACGCTATTGTTTAAACGTTTGCCTGTATTTATTTCATAAAATTTTTCAAAGTAATTCTTTTATTAAATTAAGACTCGAACAAACAACGACACAAAGGGTAAGAGGAATGGTTTGTATTTAATTAATTCTCAGGGGAAATAATTCTCCTTTTTCCATGTTTTTTGACACACTAAATTCACTTAATTTTGCATCATTAAACAGATACAAAATGTAAACATATTTGTAATTCCAAGTCACAAATTAACATGCTATTCGGATGTATAATACTCCGCTTCCTTACTTAAGTTTTATTTAAAACGAGTAATTGAAATATATTAAATATTTTGTTGCATACTCCAAGTAATATAATAAAATTTATTAAAATTTGCTTTTTCAAGAGATACCAGCTCTCTTTCTGGTAATACTTTCTTATTAATAATACTCTTTTAAAGCATATATTTGTTAAATTAAACTTATATGTATGCAAATGAAGAACCACTTTGCTGGACTAATTTCAATGAATATCACGGCAAAACTAAAACGTTCTTAGCCAAACTTTATTATCTAAAAGATGAGTTAATTTACGAAACTAATCCAATAGGAGTTAATTAAGTGAATTTTTGTAAAAGGATTAAGTGAACAAAGAAATAAGGGGAAATTTTTATTTCCATATTATACACGTTGTTGCTAAGAAAGGAAAAATAATCAGTTATTTTTTTTATTTTTTTTTTGGTACTTTTTATTTACATAGCAAAATATTCGAACCTTCTGGATTAATTCTTATCCACTTTAACTTATCTTGATATAAAAGATTTTTTCCTACTAGTTAAGTTGCATGTCTAACGAATTAATACATAAATGTGAGTGGTAACATTTTTTTTTAAAAAATAATTGCATATACTTGTAATTTTTATAATTAAAAATAATTTTGTGTTTAAAAAAAACGTTAACGCATAACCCAAAGTCGCTTGTCCTTTTTTTTCTTCTTTTTTTTGAAATAAGACTGTTAATATAACTCTTGCCCAAAATGCAACAAATAAGCTTGAGTAAGCATTTTGTTTTGATACTGGCTTGATTCTTATGATTTATGTTACTATACGAGAGAAACCTGTAGATTTCTTAAATGAAACAAAGTAGTTGACTTACACTTTCCCTTTAAATTTCGATTTCCATCACCCACTGGTTTCGAAACATTCAGCAAACCTTCAATTGTTAAAGATTTCCCAAGCAGCTAAGAGATTTAAATATATTCAACGGAAAGGGAGTCACGAAATATAAAGGTCTAATTAAAGTTGCATTGAACTATCTTTCAACTTCGCTTCCCATCAATGAGAAGTAGCGTTTCTATTTCCACTTTCCATGACTACAAAAGAGTACTGTGCTCTTGGATTAGGACAGTTAAATAAATTTTAAAGAGCGGTATTGGCCTTTAATATATATATATATATATATAAAATGATTTTTATCTATTGATGACTTACCGAATATTTCTGTGAATAAACCAAGAATTTTTGGAACTTTTTTAACTCGAAAGTACGGAGGTAGACTTATATATATGGATATAATGAAAATGATTTAAATTCTATAGATTAAAACGGACAATTTAAATTTTGGAAGCAAAACAAGATTGATACTGCAGTATTAAAAAACATTGCAGACTATGGACTGCATTTTTTAAAGAAAAAGTGAAGCTTAAACAGTTTTAATTTGTTTATTACACTAGTGTAAACGGAGCCGCCAATCGGCTACTATTGACGGTGGACAAATAGGCTATACTTTTACGAAGTTGTCACAATAATCAAATACACATGTTTTCCTGTTGCTGTGCACAGCCACTGATTAATGTTGCCTGCTGTCTTTTCGCTTGCATGACGTTCTATTGGTCACTACTTGTCGTTTTTTCCCTTAGACGACCACTACAAACTTTTTTTCCAGCTATACCTCTCCCTTGGAGAGTTTTCCAAGCTTCTGACAAAACACTTCTTTTAATTCGATACTTTGAGTAACAGTCACTAAACGGCACCCTTTTGAAGCTTGTCGATCATTCTACTATGTGTAAAGTCATCTTCATAGTTTACAGCGAATTGTTGGAGTTGCGCCTTTCCATCTAATTATTAAGTTGTCTAGAACTCCTCGCGCTGACACTTTGTGTCCCCACACTACACCTCATGATCCTGATATTTGCATAAACACCAACTGTCTATTGATTTGGATTTCCATTGTACTGATCGCAAAAATTTCTTTTCTACGATTTCATGGCTGTATGTGGAAAATGATTGCTTACATTAATTCGTTATTTCACTAAAATATCGAACGTTAGTAGGATTCAACGAGTTTGTGTTTAGAACATGATATAACACAGAAAATGCCTTTATTTTTCAGTTTGATTAACATCACATTAAGGTTCTTGAATGATTATTGGGGACCGAAGTAATAAATAAGTTACATCCATTAAATCCGTATTTTTACTCTTTAACTTCAATAGCATGTCCATTAGAGTTTAAAACCTTAAAATGAAGCATAAATAGCCATCACCTTTCATAATTTTTCTCAAATGAAATTGAGTCTTAAAATTATAGCTCTCCAACTTTTATTCTCTTCTCGTATTCCCCTGGTTAAAATGCCTTATTATACTGAAAAATATTTTTGTATACTCTTATAATAGACATTAGTATTTTTGAAAGTTTTTGTTATGAGTATGGAGATAGAGAATAAATAGATAAATGGAAAGGCACTTCTACTGACTGCTCTTTTCAATTTTGAGGTCTAAAAATAAAAAAAGCATCAAATAATGAACAAGAATATAATGTTGGATAAGTGTATTTCTCCTTTATTTATTCAGGATTAATTCTGTATCTTCGGAAAAATGCAGCATAATGTTGGTTAGGAGTATTTTTAGAAAATAAGAGAATTACTTACGAGAAATAATAGTTAACTCTACATAGTACTTAGCGTAAGTGGGTCAGATACTAAGAAGTTTTCAATAAGGAAACTTTTCGTGCAAAGAAAAAAACTCCTTTCTTTTAAAAGAAGAAAAAGTGTTAGACAATATATTGTTTTTCATACAGTCAATTTTTGCATGTGCATTGAATAAAAATATATGATATTAAATGCCCTGTTTCTATTTAGTTTGTAAGTTTTGTTGCCATTTATTTTTTAAAAAAAATTAATTATAAAGAATTTTCTTATTTATAATAAGGAATTATAAATACTGTCATTTTTCTTATTTTGACTCTCTGTGTAACTATTGCAAATGTTTCAGCTAACTAGTCTTAACTATATAATAAAACTAAAAATATCCTAAAGATTTTTGAAAGCAATTTTTAACTAACCTTCATTTTGTAATTAAATATTGTTAAGTCGGTTGCAAGACTGAAATAATAAGTTACATATAACAGTATATAAAATGTTTTCCTGCACATTTTTTGTAAATTTAATAATTATTGATACTCTGCGATTTCGTATAACTTTTACTTCACTGAAAAAGAAACACCCAACACATTTTGCTTTTTATCAATTTTTGTAACATAATATTTTTTTAATCCTTCACATTAAATAAATTTTTATTGTACTTCTTAAAAATATATTCTTTGATTAACCCCTTACGTAACATGTAACCACTAGTGGATACATGCTATGCATAGAGCCAATTTCCATTGTAACCTCATGTGGATGCATGACTTATTTAGATGTACTACCAGTGTAATTAACACAAGAAACATTATAAGGTAGATTTTTTTTATTGACATTGTGTATAACTACAAATAGAGCCAATTCCCATTGTAACCTCATGTGGATGCATGACTTATTTAGATGTACTACCAGTGTAATTAGCACAAGAAACATTATAAAGTAGATTTTCTTTTATTAGAATTGTGTAAAACTACAAAAATTCGAAAAAATTTACGAAAATTTGTCAAAATACAAAACTCTAAAAAAATAGGAAAATTAGAATTAAAACTACAAATCTTAGTGAAATTGTTTGATGCTCCTTAGAACAAAAAAGCTTTTCCACATGCGTTACATAAGTGTATTGTTATTTTTGTTCTATTTCTTTACTTCTTCAACACAGATATATAAATACGTATCAGAGTTACTGTTGTATTCGTCGGTTTCCGGAAAATATTCTCAATCAGTATTACTTCCGTTGGAAATCCAACGACGATGATATTTTGGAAATGAAAAGTAAATATAAACAACAAAAATAATTATACAAACTTTAGAAAGCGAAACGAAATACGAACGAACTTGTGTTTTAGTCAGCGAAAAAATGAAATGTGCATTATAACGTCAAAAGTTCAGGATCCTTAGAAATCTGGGATTTGTGAGTACGCTAGAAAGCGCGATCTTTGGTATGCAAGGGGTTAAAGATTTAATTAGTTTAAATAGTTGACGAGCAGCATTTCATATTTATTTCTCTCTCGGTGGCAGTTTGCAAAAAAATTTCCCTGGTTTCCTGGCCCATGTCTCACAAATGTAATTCATAAGGGCATTTTCTCACAAAAAAAAATTCTGCTTTTTTATTTAAAAATTGGTTTACATCTCTATAATAGTCGAATACATCTTCTATAACATGACAAATCAAATAAAAATACTCTTAATTTCTGTACATTTAGAAATTAGTTTAAGTTCATATTAAGAGTTGTCAGATTTATAAAAAAATCTCCCATTAATTTAACGGTTTTCAGAAATTCTTTGTTTCTCCTCTTTGTATATGTATTATGTAAAACAGTACATAAAACTAACCCTTTAATTCTTTTAAAGAAAAATTTAAGGATTCATGAAGTGATTTTAAATTTCTACTCACCGTTTAATTATTGACGCATGAAATTTGATTAACAAGTACATAAACTATGTATCACGAAAGTTGGGATACATTTTAAGTTAATATCATTGATATTCATAAAAAAGTTTCCTTTTTTTATTTTTCTTGTTAAAAATTCCTTAAAAAATGTATAAAGTGTAAATTTAACTATTTTTTTTAAAAAAGTAAGTAGTTCTTTGATTTAAAAATTCGTAACTACTTTTGTTACATGTATTTATAGCAAGAATTATACAAAATGTCAAAGCATTAGACCCATTAAAAATGCCTTTGCATTTGATTTGAAGAAAAGCTAGTGATTTCTTCTTTCAGAGATAAATCAATTTAAAGTTTTTATTTGCCATTGGGATGTGAATAAAACGAACATAAAAGTTATTACAACTCTCCAGTTTCTTAAATTTAGAGCTTCCAAGTTTTATAAGATTATTGGAAAAATATGTAAAGAACAATTTAAACTAAAAAAAATGATTTGATTTTTTTATATGCTTTTCGACAGTTGATTCGTATTATGTATCCTCTTAAATTACAATAAAATATGTTAAGGTATCCGACTACGTTCGGAACCGTGATTTTAAAAAGGTGCATAAATGGATAATTTTCATGGTATTTAGTGAAACTTAGATAAGAATACATGCAAAAAATTAATTTAAGGATATTTTGACAAAATATTTTATTTAAATACAATATTTCAGCTAAAAATTAGCTTAAAATAACCTTTTTTCAAAATGTTCTCCTTTTGTGAAAAATGCGTCTATTATAATAATGTTTTGCCTGTATATAGCTCAGACCTCTGTACAGAGGCTTAATTAGAATTTTTGAAATATATAACTTATAAGTGGGTTTATCGATGTCTTACGACAACAGAGGGAAGAAATTTTAAGAAAAAAACACCGATAATTATTTCAATGAGTTGTAACTCTGAACATAATGTGAATTTTTCAAAAATCATTGTTGAGCCTCTGCACTGAATTATGAGCTATCTACAGGCAAAATGTTATTACAATAGAAGCTTTTTTCACAAAAGGAGAACATTTTGAAGAAAGGTTATTCTAAGTTAATTTTTTGCCAAAATATTGTATTTAAATAAATTTTTTTTGTCAAAATGTGTGTCCTTAAAACAATTTTATACATGTATTATAATCTAAGTGACACTAAATAGCATTAAAACGATCCATTTATGCGCTTTTTTAAAATCATGCTTCCGAACGTAGTCGGATACCTTAAGAAAACTAAACATTATCTGCTGCTGACGCATTAACTTTTAAATCTGTCTTTAAAATACAAACTATTAAATTAGTATTAGGTTTTGTTGCATCTATTCAAAAGGAGAGAATTTCAATAAACTACATTTCATAGCCTGTAACTAAACAAGAAATTCATCAGTACACTTTGCATTAAACTGTACCTGAAATACTTTTGAACCTTAATGGACTTTTATGTTATTTGTACCATTCGTAGAACAAATATGGAAAGAGTTACTGGAATTGGAAATTGAAAGAAGTAACTATGAAAACCATTCTCTCTGTATTAGAGGTCTCTCTTTTGAATTTCCTGAACTACTATATCTGGCATACGAGGAATGCATTATCCAATTGAACCAAACATTATTGAAATCTCATTCTAAGTACTTCTATTTTAGATTACGCAAGTGCACTTCTGGTGAAATGTTTTCAGAATCTATTTTCATCCTTTCGTCGCTCTCCTAGACTCCATGTATACTCCAGTGCTTTACATTTATTTGAATAATTGATGTTTTCTCTTTCGTACCAGTTCGGGTGAAAATTTCGCCATATTTAGCAATCCATTATTTCACATTAACTTCTCTTTTACTTCGATTTCACGTTTCACTTTAAAATGCATTTCAGCAACATTCCTGTGATCTTTGACCTGTGAATTAACAATTCCGCAAATTATAACTTTTAGTTTTTAATATACTTTGGCGAAATGCTGTGCCAAAATTTCTGGGAAAACATTGTGAATTTTCAGTTGAAAGTACCAGAGGTAAAATACTTAGAATATTGTTCCAGTAATTCGTGGAATTTTAGTTCATATTAAATTTTTTAAATGGGGTTGTTTCTCTGATTATGTGGAGAGTCTGCAACATTTAAATTTTAATATATCAAGAATTTAATTATTTTAATCCTAGTATTTTGTTATTATCGAAGAGATGAAAATTAAATTCAAATTCCATCTCAGAGAGATTCAGAAATAATTTCGAAAGGAACTAGATCTTAAAATTGAAGTATAAGATTTCAGAAGTAAGTTACAAGATTAACAAAACCTAAATTTAGGCTAGAAGCCCGATTTCTGAGTGGTAGTGTATCGCGCTTCCACGCCACAGCTCCGAGGTTCAAATCAAGGGATGGGCAAGGTTGACTCAGCCTTTCATCCCTTCAGTGGGTCTATAAATAAGTACCAAACTTGCTTGAGAACTGAGCAATGAGGATTTAGCGTCAGAATGATGGCTTGACTGAAACATCTACGCATGCAATCCAGCGCCTAAGGTCACGTAAACTGAGATAAGCACAGTAGGCATTTGTCCTCATGGGCTGTTGCTTTATTGAATTTAGTTCAGTTCAGATTTAGATTGCGAAGAACTTATTTTATTACATAGTTTGCTCTTCTTTTTCATATTATTTAAACTCACATAATTTTATGCAGTTGATATTTGTATTATTTTTTTCGGTGTAATTAACAATACTTAGACGGTAAAATTTACATAATGCATAATAACCTTGTAATTAATTAATAAACATTATCATAAAATGTTGCGTTTTCATAGAGTCTAAAATCAACTGTTACTTGAACTTCGTACAAATTTATTTGTTGAGAACTAAAATATTCATATTAAAATGCTGAAAAAGGAACGTTATAATACTTTTATATTGTTAAGAATGATCAAATTTATGTCACGGATAAAATTCTAAATACTGTCGAGCCTCCCTGTTATGAACTTCTATATTGCGAATTTTTCTGTATAGTGAACTTTTGCCGGGAACCAAGAACATTTCATTATTTTCTTCGTAAGAAAACCTTCAAATAGCGAGGTCCATTTTCTACATTATGAACTCTTATTTCTTATTATTCAATTTTTTTCTTCCGATTTTTCAAATATTTCTGGACATTTCAAGTTATTCTTTTTTTCAACACATTTTCTGGTGGTCATAAATCTTGAATTGGTTTGATTACGTGCCTAACTCGCCTAGAGCAATATAATTCTGGGCATTTCATCCAAAAAGGGCTACCTATAATTCCCATTGTTCAGTTAACTAAAAACATCTTCAATATCCACTTTCACCCTTTGTGGAGTTGTCTCGTGTCCCCGTGTCCTTGAACTAGTCTTCATTCATTTGTAGTGTTGATCAAACGTACTGATAACTTCGTTTCTTGTGGCTCGAAAATGTAAAAACTTACGTGCTTGCGCACCAAAGAAAAAAGGCGTCAAGAAACTTTCCTTACATTTTTTTTTGGTAGGTAAGATATATAAAACAAATATATATTAATTTACAAAAAGGTATGAAAAATTACTTTTTTTTAAATGTATAGTGTTTAAAATTTGTTTTATGTGGTTTATAAAGAAAATTGAAAGATGAACCTCTGTATAATGAATTTTCCATTTAACGGACTTTTTTTAGGGATTTAGCGACTTCGTTCTATAGAGGTCCGACTGTATATCACTTTCTAGTCAATTTTTAAGAAGCCAAGTATTTACTTTTTAAATATAAATCTTCTATATATTCAAAATGTTCATGACATTTACGTCTTGTTATTTTTTCATCGAACGTATAAGTTGGTTCTGCAACTGATACTCAGGCTTATTTCCCTTAACTAACCTCTTAGGCTACTTCAGGACAGGGTTTGAAACTGGAGCGTTGTCTTGCAAAGGAACCATGATCTGTACAAATAAACAGAAGTAAAGAGGATTAATAGAGGGGGCCAAGAAGTGTCAGTGAATGTTAGGAAAGCGATACATGAAGGTTTTGGAGTAAATGAGGGAGTATTTATTTGCATCGCACTTTTTAGAGCTGTACTATGGCTATTAGTGACGGACCTCGTAACGAGAACTTGGTGGAAAGCGGCTCAAATCGTAAATGAGCCAACCCACATGAAGTTGTTGGTGAAACACATCCAAGTTTAAGGTATCCGACTACGTTCGGAACTGTGATTTTAAAAAGGGCGCATAAATGGATAATTTTCGTGATATTTAGTGACACTTAGATTAGAATACATGAATAAAATTGTTTTAAAGACAATTTCACAAAAAAAATATTTAAATACAATATTTCAGCAAAAAATTAACTTAGAATAGCCTTTTTTTAAAATGTTCTCCTTTTGTGAAAAAAGCTTCTATTATAATAATACTTTCCCTGTATATAGTTCAGACCTCTGTACAGAGGCTATGATTTTTGAAAAAGTCGCATTATTTTCAAAACTACAACCAATTGAAATAATTATCGGCGTTTTTTTCTTAAAATTTCTCCCCTCTGTTGTCGTATAAAACATGGATAAAGCCACTTCTAAGTTATATACTTCAAAAATTCTAGTTGAGCCTTTATACAGAGGTCTGAGTTATATACAGGCAAAATATTA
>BMAV01017016.1:892043-932935 GCA_019973955.1 Trichonephila inaurata madagascariensis | reverse complement strand
GCGCCCCACAGTTTGAGAAAAACTGCCTTAATGTATTAAATTAAAAAAATAATTATCTATGGAATATTTTGAAATTTTAAAAACTCTATATTATAAAAACAAAAAAATGTATAAAATATAACGTGGCAAATTTTCATGAAAATTGAGACATTTTTCTGTCTGAAAATGTGTTCCACGTTTAAATCAGGCTCTCGTACATTTGACGAAAACAGCCTTAGGCCATATATTGCTAGATTTGTAAGAATCTTTTTTATGAGTATCCACTATGATGTATTAATACTTATTAATACTATATTCTTTGAGTACCCTCACAATGAAAAGTCTAGATCTTTTCACTGAATTATTTGACTTATTTTCTATTACTATACTATTTGGATTGATAAGGCCCTTTACAATAAAAAAAATGTACATGAGAGCAGTTTTCTGCAGCTTTTAATTATGAAAAATAATCAATTTGTTGTAATTTAAAAATTGTTTTATTACAGAAATAATATATTTTCTTCTTAAGCATATTTAATAGTTTAATTATTGAGTCCAGAAAATGAATCACCTTCTTTAGATGGATTTACACCATCTGAACATTTTCACAGCTGTAAATTTTCTCCATAAGTCCCTTAATTTAGATAGTTTTATGTTAAATCTTTTCGTATTAAAAATATTATTACGTAGGATTAATGATGTATATTGGTTTTCTTGCAAACTTCTAATATCACGAAGAGAATAATGCCTTTCGATTCATTAATTTATAATTTTCTCTTAATTCTTCTAAATCAACAACAAAATCTATCATTAATTTTTCAAATCAGTGTAAGGCTTATCTAGGAATCCTATTCGTAAATTATTCCAATCGACAGTTTCGTTTTAAAGGTGCCTTTAATTTCTTCAATTAGTTTTGGCTTGGTAATTTAATTTAAATGAATTAATACGAGCTATGTCTTCGTTTTATTTTTTCTTTGTTTATTTCTGCACTAAATGAACGTTTCAATTATTTCATTTGTGGTTTACCTTTCATTTATAGAATGTTCACACTACAGAAGAACACTATAAGCTACAAACAAAACACTGGAATTAATATCCTCTGATTAATCATAGTCAAATGAAATGTAGTTGAAAATCAATGTCGTTAATAAATACCTGACATTATATTTGAAGAAGTATCATGGTATTACTTTTAATTAATATATTGATCAAACATTGGTAAGTTCATTATGCGAGACGAATAAGACAAGCACTGTGTTAGCAATCTCGGCGTGTTATCATTTGCATGGAGAATTACATATTATTATTTAATTACATATTGCATACATTCTTAATATTCTCTTTAATTTCATCTAAACAACTTTTTAATTTGCAATGGCCCTGGCCTTTAGAACTTGAGCGTCAATAATTAACTAGCTTACCCGCATAACGGGATAATATATCGTAATCGTAACTCTTAAAAATTAAAATCCCCTCAATTTATTTAAAGTAAACTTACATAAAATATTCTCTTTCGATATCTTTCCACCAATCACAAGCTCCATCCGCGAAAGTTATGAGTTCAAAACTTCTTTTCACCGCTTCATATAAAAACCTAGATTCTGGAAAATCCGCGACCCGCTTCTTGTACTCGTAATGTAGTACACGCGCGTATGTCTTATTTGTGCTTTCCAAGTCCATATATATGTTTGTGTGTGTCTACATGTACAACAAACACTGGATTAACCATCAACAAAAGGCTGTCTCATTAATGCAACTATAACAATATCAATAATTCAATATGACCATCGTTCATTCATAACATTCACCACGTTCTGTCACATGTATGTGAGTGTTTGTGTGTAAATATAAAAATGCATGCGTCAATATATCATCAATAATCAATAAATTCTATTGAAAAGGAAAGTTAGGATCCTACAAAGGAAGCTTAACCCTACTTCACTGTCCTAAGTCAGTGACAGCCTTAGAAAAACCTAATGGTTATCAATTTTGGTTAGTTGATTTTTTTTTCCATCTATTGGGGTTTTTTTTATTATTATTATTATTCTCAGCAGTTTATTTCAGAATTTAAGCTTCTCCTGAATCATGTGATATCCACCATTTTATTTTTTTATTTAACTATTCATCATTTATTTTATTTATTATTACACATACACTCGGACATCTACATAACGAAGTCGTTAATTTCCGGAAAAAAGTTCGTTATTTGGAAAATTCGCTATATAGAAGTCTATATTTAAATAGACTTTATAAACCACATTAAAAAAATTTAATTTCATAAACACTATACATTAAAAAAAGTAATTATTCACACCTTTTTTTAAATTAATATATGTTCATTTTATATATCTAACCCATCAAAAAGAAAGAAAAACTGCAAGGAAAACAAGAAAAAAGAATATCGAAGCAATCCCTTTATTTCAATATTAAGAAGATAATTTTATACCAAAATTAAAGAATTTGAATGACATTTTATAACTTCAAGCACAGAAGTATTATTTAACATACATTATGTTATAGTTAGAACATGAGGACACAGGACAACTCCACTGAAGGTGAAAGACGATATCGAAGATGTTTCTAGGGAACTGGGCAATGGGGGTTAAAGTTTGCACTTCTTGGATGAAACGTCCAGAAGTCTACTGCTCTCAGTGAGTTAGGATCTAATAAAACTAGTTCAAGATTTATGACCCCCATAAAATGTGTTAAAGAGAGGAAAACTTGAACTTTTATCAGAAATACATTAAAAAAAAGGGAGAACAAAAACTGAATCACAAAAGAAAAAGTTCGTTATATAGAAAATGCACTTCTCTATAGAGAAGTTATTTTACGAAGAAAATCGGGAAATGTTCAAGTTTCCAGGAAAAAACTCGCTATATAGAAAAATTCGCAATATAGAGGTTCGACTGTATATGTGCGTGTGTGAAATATTCAAATTGGCATTTCAGATATATTGTAAAATTATTAAAAAAGAAAACAAATATTAAGAACTTCATATTTAAATTTATGACAACACCCGAATTTCTTCAGAACTTAAGAATAGGCTCATCATGTACAAAAACAAAAGATCCACTTTCCGTCTTTTTTTAATTTTTTTTTTCAAAAAAAGTCAATCTTAAAGGTATTTTAAAAGGAAATATCTTTACCAGAGAAATAAATATTAGAAAATATCTCTAGTATACACATGTATTAATCATTGAAACTTTTACATCTGCTATTATGTGAATTTTAACATCCTGAATCTTTCTTCGATGATATATATCATTCAGAACTTTTAAGTTTTGTCGTTACGTCACGTATGTAATTCGAAAGTAAATAACTTAAATGGGAAAAGAAATGCCTAGTTCTCTAAAAAATGATAATGTGCCAATCTCCATTTATATTGATAAATGGCTCGTTTTTGCTTCAGGGCAGTTTAGCTGGAATACATAATAAGACGGACACTACTAGAGTAAAGTAATGATGATTTTGAAGACTTTTTTCTAAAAAAAGGGGTGAAAGTAAAGTGTATGATATTTGTTTTGTTTTCTTTTTTTCACTCGGAGATTTATTTTATATATGTTCTTTCCTGCTCCGAAATTCCTTCTCCGGAATTTTTCTCTGGTTTGTCGGATTTTTTTTCCTTTCTGCTGAATAATATTTCCCATCTCCCTTAGGGGTGGCGGAGGCAGCTCTGGGGAATAGAAGCGGGGTATTTTTGCTCGACATGAAATGTATTCAGTATCAGAGACGGGGAGAAGATGGGTGATGTTTATAAAAACATCTGTTTTCAAAATTGGCTGGGTTTTTATAAGGCTAACCTGGTGCAAGGCCTAGAATTGCTATGTATAGTTTTTTTTAAAAAAATAATAAAATCAAAGAATGCAGGATCATGTTTTTTTTATGTAAAAAAAATACCACAAAGTTTTTCTGGATCCTTACTTGATTTTGTATTAGACATTCAATTTGAATTTAATGCAACGAGAGATACAGAATCCAACAAGAGTGAAGAACTCCGAGAAATTGTATTTTCAATATACAAATACATATATCTGACGGAAAAGCTTCAAACTTCATTCGAAAATATTAAAAATCTTACTTCTTTTTTTTATGAAATATTTCCTTGTATAAATTCATAAATAAAATCTCAGTGTATTTGAATCCATTTTATTTCTCTTATGGTTTGGCTAACATGTTACTTTAAAAGTAATCATAGTTTGTGAAAACATAATTAAACATGTAGTAATACATAGGCTGATATACAAGACTACAGATGTAAAACTGAAAATTTGTGACATAATTTTTATTACTTTTGAAGTAAAAAAAGTAAAGTACGAAATTGTTCAAACTATCAACAAGTGGAGAAAAAGAAGTATTTCTAGTAATTCAGTATTTTATAGTCAAATTTTATATTCTAGCAGTTCCCACCGCTTTTATCCTCATCATAATATTTTTGGCCGTGGTAACATAGTGGTTATGTTCACTAACTCGTGACCGAGTGTAGCGGGTTAGTGTCCTGGTGCCACTAAAGAGTCGAGCTAATGTTAGCATGTATGCATGTTAAATATGTCAAGGCTAAATGTCCTTCCATTGGTGTGGTGTGGTAGTTAAAAGATGTGTCACCCTCGTCACTTGACTGAGGCTCAAAATTATGAGGTCCGCCACCAGTAGCCTTAGTGTTGCTTTATAGTGCAATGTAAAAACACACACTCACACTCTCTCAATATACTGTTTCTGTTCAAAAATTCTACATTGCAGGGATCATATGTAACACATATTTGTTGAAAACTTATATAAAACGATCATATATAATTATATTATATATGATCTGAATTTTTTATTCATTATAATATTTTTAAGGACGTTGCTACATAATAATATGTAAATAAATAATACTTATTGAATTTTAAGCTGTTTTAGTAAAGAGTTTTCCAGTTCTTCAATATGTGAGCATACAATCTTGTAATTAGATATACAATCCATTGCGATATGCCTAATTGCAAGTTATACCCTGTATGACATATCTAACTGCAAGTTATATGTATTGTGATATATATTTAGATGCAAGTTTACTCATTACGATATATATTTAACTGCAAGCTTACGCATTACGATACATTTTAATGCAAGTTATGTGAAAGCCTTAAATGTATGGTTGCTTACTGGAATAACATAATTCATTGCCATCATTAAAAATCAATTGTTAATTCTGTTATTCTATGCATATATGGAGCATTTTCTAAAAATTAAAATATTCTGGGATTTTTTTTATGCGCAATATTTTATTAAAAAAAGCATTCTTATTTATATATAATGCGTACATCTGAAAATTATTTTTTCTTATCTGGGCTGAAAACTTTTATTTTTGGGATAAATAAGCTAGTTATTACAATTTGGTTTGATAAAAAAAACAAATACCGCTCTCAGTAAAAATTAGCAAATAAACAATATTGAAATATAATTTCTTTTTTTTTTCAAAAATAAAGGATTAATAACGGTAAGTCTGATACCTTGCTTCGGAGTAAATCTTACGAAATACACTGTGAAAACACATACTTAATACTTCCTAAAATATAAAATTAGATTAAGTTTCATCCAACTATACTTAAATGAACCTAGTGAGACTCGAAGAGAAATTCTACTAAAAAGAGCAAACAGCTAAATATAAAAATAAAACTAGATTCTTTTTCCCAAATTCCAATCTAAATGTGAGATAAAGTAGTGTATTATTTTAGCTAAACCATTTTTTTAACATTTTTTTAATAATTCAAATAATTGCCTTCAAGGTACTAACATAAACCTTTTTGATTCTTAATATTTATTTCATGTCAAAAGGGGAAAAAAACTAAAGCCTTTTCCCTGGCGGAAGTCTAATCATCATAAAGAAATTAGCACCAGTGAATTACAAATATAAGAGTAAAAAAAGTCAGAAAAATTAACAATATTCTTAACACGATATTCATCTTTTTCCGATGTTATCAAGATCCTAATGAATTGTGATAAATGTTATAGAATTGAAAGTACTAGTTTGAGAGGACCATTATTCATAAAATTTAAAAAAAAAAAAAAAAAAAAAAATACCGATTCTTGAAAAACTGAACTCTTCGAGTTTGTTGAGCGGTGAAGTCGAATACTTGAAAATGATGACAGCAGAGATATTTTTCTAAAGTATATCGTGACTGTTGAAGAACCTCCACGGATTCCATTCAAACCCATTGTTAGTCGACTATATAACCGCTTCTGAATATTGTACCCTAAATGCTTTCAAGTACTTTACAAATACCACTTAAGACTTCTCAGATGCATTGTTAAGCGAATAAAAACACCTAAAATAAATAGCTTCCGTGAGGCCCATTTTATGGCTTGTCGTTTATCATTCTCTGACTAGAAAATCAAAAAGAAAAAGGAAAAGAAATGCGGTGGAAAAGGAAAGGAGGATTTTCGGGTTAGAGAGCTAATAAAGAAAAAATTAACTCTCTTGAGTTATGTTCAAAACACTCGACTGTTAGCATCATTTGTTATTTCAACTGAACCAATTTTAGTTCATAATTAGCTCAATTCCAACTGTTCAATTAAATTAAAACCAATATATAAGGAAATATCAGGATAAATATTAACAATTAGGATTGAAGTATTTGGGGGGGAGGGATTGTCACACAAGATATTCAAAAGCTAATTTGAAGAATTGTTCGAGTGATGCGTGTTACAGAATACACACAAATAAGCAAGTAATAGATAGAAGATTCATTCAAATAATTCGTAACTATATATATATATATATATATATATATATATATATATATATATATAGGTGAAAAATGACTCACACACTCAGTACGATATCTCCCGAACTATTAACTTAAAACTTGCCCGGAATATTCTTTTAAATGAATAGAGGTTCATTAAGAACGGATTTTTCGAACGTCGACTCCGAAAGGGGTTGTGAAGGCGTTGTAGACAAAGCATTTTTAAGCCATTGGATCTCTACTGATTTGAAATTTTGTAAGCATGTTTCTTTTGATGAGTAAAGATCCAGTAACAACATGTTTTGTGGACATCGACTCCCAAGGAAGGGTGCGGGGATGTTATGGATGAAAAAAATTCATTTTTTGAACTATTAGATTTACAGAGTAGGAATTTGACAAGAACGTTTTCTTTTTTTAATGAGTAGAGATCCGCTAAAAAGTGTTTTAAGAAAATCGACTACGAAGGGAGGAGGGCAAGCTGCAGGGGCTTAAATGATTAACAAATATCTGTTTTAGAAATGTATGTCCTGTTCTTTTTAAGGTATTCGACTACATTCGGAACCGTGATTTTAAAAAAGTGATTAATGGATAATTTTCATGATATTTAGTGTCTCTTAGATTAGAATACATGTATAAAGTTGTTTTAAGGACATTTTGACGAAAAAAATTATTTAAATTCAATATTTTGGCAAAACATTAACTTAGAATAACCTTTTTTTCAAAATGTTCTCTTATTGTGAAAAATGCTTCTATTACAATAATATTTTTCCTGTATATAGCTCAGATCTCTGTACAGAGCTCAACTATGATTTTTGAAAAATTCACACTTTTTTCAGAGTTACAACCAATTGAAATAATTATCTGCGTTTTTCTCTTAAAATTTATCCCCTCTGTTGTCGTAAAACATGGATAAACTCACTTCTAAGTTATATATTTCAAAAATTCTAGTTGAGCCTTGGTACAGAGGTCTGAGCTATATACAGGCAAAATATTATTATAATAGAAGCATTTTTCACAAAAGGAGAATATTTTGAATATTTGTCATTCTATGCTCATTTTTTGTCAAAATATTGTACTTAAATAATTTTTTATTTTAATACTATTCTTAAAATAATTTTATATACATTTTCTAATCTAAGTGACACTAAATATCATAAATATTATCCATTTATACGCTTTTGCAAAATCACGGTTCCGAACGTAGTCGGATACCTTAAATGAAAAAGCGAGTGCTATAAGAATATTTTCAATACAATCGAAGACTTAGTGCTAGTTTTTAGATAATAATAACCTAAAAAAATGTAATGTTTCAGAATGTCATGAAATACCCAGCGAAATGAGTGAGTAATGGCTAGTTAAAATATTAATGTGAGATTTTATATATATATTACAAGTGTTATACATTATAAATTTTAGATTGCATATACGATCCTATATAATGGAGAAAGTAAACAACCGAATGCTTCGTGTAGTACTTAGACAAATGTCGGTTTCAATGAATGGTAAAAATTTCGATTAATGATACTAATTTTAACTCTTTGAAATTAAAAGTATTTTTACGCTGGTTTTTACAAGTGTTACGTCTTCGTTGCAGAAGTATTTTTTGATTGTTATATTATATTACTTACACGTAACCTAAATTATAGAGTATTTTTGATGGTAGAACAATGTGTAGTAAAGAAAAAACAAATTTTATTTTCGAAATTAGACAAAATGTCACATCTAAATGAAATCGAGTTATATATAATTCTTAAGTCAAAGAATTAAATATTGTTGCGTAATATAACGTGGGATACACTTCTAAAACTGAATTCTAAGTAACTATTTGAATGACTTTGTGAATCATTCGACGATCAATCATTTTGACTATCCTAGTTAAAATTTAAGAGCTTGAATTTGGAAAGATTCCAGATTTCAATACTTTTTTGTTTCGAACATAATGGGAATCTCACAATAACTACAGGGAAAAAATTCGATGTATTCCTTTTATATCTTAAATAAAATATATGAGCATCAAAAATTTTTTCTCAAATTAGAAATTTGAGGAGCGATGGGTTTTTTTCCGACTGTTTGCATTTATTTAATAATTATTTCACTTTAGAATTCATGGATATACAATTCACTGTATGATAACATTTTTAATTCAGTTTTCTCTAATTTAAAAATTAATTTTTGAATAAATCTGAAATCTGGAAAGGATGGAAAATTGGATGTTCGTTATGTAACCTAAATCAAACTTTATAAATATTAACTAAATAGATGTCATCCATAACGTAGTCGTGTCAAGTGAATATGCACTGAAAGTGGTAATTCGGTTTATATTAAGAGTCAGTTGATTATTATAAATATATACACACACATAAAACAATTTCATGTACAGATTAACTTAAGTACTTTTAATAGTAATTTTAAAAGAAAACATATATTTATTGTTTTAAGAGATTAATAGCACGCGAAAATTATACATAGCAGGAATTTTAGCAACAAGCCTTCTTATTCTGAGCCCCAGTGACGAGAGGATAACGCCACTCTCTGGATTTCTATACTACTCTATGAAAGGAAAACAATTTATTGTGAAATTTGTAGTTTTGAAAATAATGAAATATAAATAAAGGTTCAAATCATAATTTTAAACTTCAAATTTGATATTTTATATTTATTATAATTAGGTTTAATTAATATTGAATAATGACAAATGATTTAAGTTAACAAAAATAATAGGAATAAGTGGAAAAATGCATTGCTAAAAAATTATAAGACCACTTCTCAAAAATAAAAAAATAAAAATAAACTTGAACATTAGTATGATATTGAACCTCTAATTTTTCTGATGATCTCGAACATTTTGTTTTTCACTGTAGTAACCGGTCATTAAAATCAGTTTTAGAAATATTTTGCCTTTCTTTTACAATTGCCATTTTCAGATCATATTGCCAGGACAAAACTGTTTATTTGCATGAACATTGCTACACAATACACTTATCAGGTTTTCCATGGAGAATTCTTGACTTTGACTTGGTCATTACAAAACATTGATATTTTTCTTTTTTATACCATTCCTGCGTAGATTTAGACGTATGATGAGAACTGCTGTCTTTCTGAAATATCCAGTTAGAACCACCTAACGAAATTCCATGCAATATTAGATAATAATACAGTAAAGCTTGATATTAATCAGTGTCCATACGCTTAGAAACTCACAATTCAACAATGAGCAGTCTCCTGAAACCGTTACTGATCTGCCTGACATTTGTCGTATGAAGAATTCCTTCGGTTCTTTCCTCAAATGATTTTAAAAGTGTTTGTGATCATCGGGTCGTGAAGGTTAAAAGCATTTTTCTCTGAAAATGTAATTTGTTTCGTCTTCCAATTCCATGACAAGAGATTTTTAGCCCATTTCATTCTCCCTTCTTGATTACTCTTCAATGACGTTTTTTTCTTTCTTAAATTTTATACTAATATTTAAGACTTCCAGAGTGTGGTATGAACTTTTTTTGCTGTTTAAAAGTTATTTAAATGTTTAAAAGTTATTTTTGCGAGATAAATTACCTTAGCTGATACTCAAAATATTTGTGCATTTAAAATTCTTTATTTATCCTCGAGTCGTTTTAATTTGCTTGAATCGTCTTTTCTAATTATGACATTGCAAATTATAGTTTTATAAAGCTTAATTAAACTAGTTATTAATATTTTAAGTTTAATAGTACTCTATAATATACAATAATTTTTATTCTTGCTTCTTCCTCAAATAACTCTTTAGTGTAGCGCATTTTCAAATAAATTGTGGATAACAAAATAAAAACCTGCACTTTTGCTTCTAAGGTAGAGATTTCATGAAATGCTAATGAATGCGTTTTGTAATGATTCTGATGTGATGTCTATTACTCTAATTTCATCACATGGTCTTATAATTTCTTGACAGAATTATTTTAGAAAAATGACCCGAAAATTTGATAAAATTTCACAGTTGTGAACTCGTGGTCAACGTTCTTTCTGTCGAAACGTGGGTTGAAATCCTGATGCCACTATAAGCCTTTCGAATAGAGGCGGTGCTGATGTATGTTAAATTTATATATATATATCGAGTTTAAAAGTCCTCACTTGTTGACTTGGCATGGAGTGGAAGTTTGGAGAGTAGGGTACTAGCTCAAGTGACGCCTGCGTAATTTGTCTGTGGTTAAAAATTTCAAGGCTCGTTGTCAGTAAATGTGGAGTTGCTTCGTAGTCCAGGGTTAATAACAGGGAAACTAGTAAGTTTAGTATATTAAAAAGCATCAATTGTCATTAAGAGCATAAAAGGGCTGAAAAAATATAAGTACTGTCCAGATTTTTCAATAAGCCTCTGATATACACACTATTATTTAGAATATTGTAATTTTATTGAATAATAAATAAAATAAGGATATCAATTTTGAAAGGGTACAAGAGCCTGTTTTTATTGCAAATACGAAACTTTGTACCACAAGAAAAACTTTTTTCATATAATTATTTTCTTAGATAAAAATCCATATATGAGGTAATACTTTTATAAGCTTTATGTCCCTTATATTCTAGGTATTTATTCAAAAAAACTATTCTTATGCATAATATTATTACTAAGCAATTTTTCTAAAACGTCATGGACCAAAAAAGTTTTTTTTTTCTTAAAGAAAGGGATAACCTGTTAAAATTGCTTTTGTTATTGGACTAGCCTGTAGTTTGTTTACAGAAAAATGTCGAAATCTATACAAAGCTACCAAACATGGATCAAAATCCCAAGATTTTAGACGCACTCGAAAACAAACGGATTGGTACCGAAATTCTACAATCATTCCTTCTATTTATAGGGGCCTGAAAAATAAATTCAATGATCGATTGCACATAAAAAGGAGGGATTTTAACGGCTTGCAAGTATACACGATGTAAATGTGAAATGGAATTCTATCGCGGAATAAGTGCACTGGTATAAAAAGTTCAAAGGAACATCCAAATCTGAAGATTCCAAACTGCTGCAGAATATTTTAGGGAGTGTTATGTTCCAAACTCCCAATTTTTGCTTCATAGTTCGGAAATATTTTGAGTTTCCAACCCCCATCGAATAAAAATTTCCTTCCATAAGAAGGTCAAAAGCATATGTATAAGTACGTATGACAAAAAAGGAAAGAAAGAAATGGATAGAATAACAGTTACAAAAAAAATGCAAGCTGTGTTTCTTGTAGGAATGATGTTGCAAGCTTCTTCGAAATTATAAAATCTTACAGAACTTTTTTGTTTTGTTTCTGGAATATATAACTAACAGCAAAAGAAAAATTATTTAAGCAGGATAGTTAAGGATAACTTTTTATGAGGGATAAAATGTTTATGCAGTGATATGTGGGTATATATATGCGCATTATATGTTATGGATAAATTAGTGTGGAATGATAAGTATTTGCAACATAGCTGTTGATGTGTGTGTGTGTGTGTATATAAAAGGGGGTTTCTTGATGAGGTGTTTTTCTCATAACAACAATAATAAATACACTTTTTAAAACTAGATTTTAAGAAGTGAATGAACCATAAAAAAATACTGTAGGCTTCGGGAAGATCTAAGACATTCTATATATTCTTTAATACTCTCTCTGTTATATATTCTAGAACATTCAAAAGATAGTGGAAATTCCCCAGCAATTAAAAGTATAATTATAGATTTTTAGCTTAAATTGTTCAATAAATTTAAAATTCTGTTTCGAATTCTATATCAAAAATTAGACTTAAAAAAACATAGAATCTAAAAATTATTAAAAAAAGTATCGTTGGTCTTGTTCTAGAAAAAAAATTACTTAATTCGTGTATCAGAAAGAAAAGTCACAAAAATATCCAATCTCATTGGCGAAAAGTTTACCAACATACATGAAAAAGTCCTACTAACGATAAACCACATTAGTGAATACTTTCCTACTTTTCTTAATTAATGATGATTTTATTTTAAGAAACATGTGAAAATAAGTTGGTTGTTCATAAGATAAATTGAGCAAATTAAGAATAAAATTTCCGTGGTTAAAAAAAATATTATTTTTTTATTAAATTTTGATATAGTATTTCTTTACAAATTCCAGTTAACTACATATCTATTTCTATTACTTGCTTACCTGATCTCACCTGAAATATTTTTGTGAAACCAAAAATAGTGATACAATACTTCCTGAATTTCATCCTCCTAACTTGAACAGGATTCCATAGATATGAAATGCTTCCTTAAAGTACCATAGTTGCACCATGCATTATTTAAAGAAAATAAATCTAATATTTCCTTTCATAATTTGCATTGAAATGTATAATAGTTTTTATTATTAATTATAAAGTAATAAGAGTTTCTTTATGTTACAAATCGTAGTAAGGTTACATTTTTATTACTCATGCGGCCCACATAATTCCACAGCAACAACAGTTTTAATTTCGATGCGAGACATGGTACCAGGTACTGTCAGTAGATTAGAGCAAAGCAAACTTACTGGACAGCTTAGGGCATAATTATTTGGGTGGGTTGTGGTAAAGGGAAGAATGACAAAGGGGAGCCTCGAGAGAGGGAAGACGAATAGCACAAGTTTAAACCTCCCCTCATCTTCAGAAGAAATAGGATTTGCGAGAGTAGAATCAATGACGCGCTTCTCTAATCCTCCAGTGTCATTTCTAGAAAAATAAGCTTAAGGCGAAAAAAAGGTTTTATATTGAGTTCCAAGTATTAAAAAAGAGTAATTTTTTTTTTCATGAATGTACGTGAAACTGGTTAATCAATTTATCTTAGACATTTTTTTGTGTATGTGTGTGTGTGAAATAAAAAGAGAAAACTTTTCCTAGAAGTGTTAAAAATACATCCCTAAATGAAAAATGCAACACATTTTTGATAGCTGATGATAAATGTGATTATTTGTACGGCATCATAAAATTGGCATCCTTTATAATATATAGTGGAGAGACTGGGAGACTTATGATAGTGGCGTGTAATTGTATAATATAAATACATAAAGAGTAATTCATGTTGGGGTTGAAACTCATTTTATCAATAATGATTTCTAGTGGTAGTTTTTTCCTGCAAGATTTGTATTATTTATTTTTATATCCAAAGTAATTTTTAGTGTAATATTTAAAAATGTTTTTTTTTTGTATAAGTATACACACAATCATAAGTCATATAATAAAAAAAAATTCTTAAATATACTAAAACAAATATATTTTTGTACAATACAACATAAATATTCTTATGTGAGATATCTTATGTATTACTGTGATATGAAAGAAAAATAAGCAATTTTAAGCTAAAAAATGCTTGGTTTGGAGAAAATATGATAGATTATTGATTCTACGAACACACATTAGTTTTTCATTTTTATTCATATAAATTAGAATCGTCAGATGATGAGAAACTTTTACTTCTTTTAATTGATTTTTTTTCATTTATGCATTCGTTAATGACAGTTAAACGCCACTTTATAAAACTTGTAGCTTAAAATATATATCACTTTTCAAAAGAAACTAAATAATTTCCAAGAAAATCACTTAGCTAATTAACGTAATATACCCTGGTTTTGTCAGCTATTTTTAATACAGTTATTTTTTATACATGTTTTCCTGTAGTTTACAGATAAATATACACTTAAGAAAAGCAAATGGAAAATCTAAAATTACTCATAAACTTTAACTAGAGATTATTAAAATATACATTAACATTTTAATTATTTAACATTCTGTTATGTTTTACTATTTTTTTTTTTAGTTTTGCACAGTATTAAAATGGTTCAATTTCAATATCTGTAATACTTATCTGTTTAGTTATGCAAGTAAGAAAAATAACTAAAACTTATTCTGGGATGTTTATTTATAGCTCATTTTTTTTTATCAATCTAGTTTATATTATAGTTTTCTCAATAGATAATGTATTCAAATTTGTCTAGAATTTAACGCATGAAACGTGTATCTATAGATAATAATAGTAGAAACTTAAATTGTAATTTGATTTTAGTTAGAAATTTCAATATTGTGGGTAAACCTCCTTATCCTCGTTATACTTTTCCCAGACAAAATTATTAAACATATACTTTTATTATATTAGCGTAATTTTGAATTTTAGAAATCAATGCATTTAAAGCGAAAAAAGAAAATATTCTTCGTCTTTTTGAAGTAAAAAATTAAACATGAAATGCTACACATATATTGAGTAAATTAAATGTAAATTTAAGATACTCCCTAAAAATGCACACAAAAAAATCTATTCAAAATGTATGCTATTTCTCTTGAAAACTTTTTCTTTTAAGGTTTCTTACGACACAAAGTGCACAAAATCTCACAGTGAAGATATATTTTATTTCTTATACCCGGTTTTATTGATTATAGTTACATTTATAACTTCTCAAAACTTAAATCCAGAAGCAACTTGATTCATAAGCAGGGAATCAATAAATGGAAATACATCTCGCGTAAATTTCAACATGCTTTCAAGTCTTCCAAATAAATTTACGAAATAAGAGGATTGCTACATTGTTTCCGTACACATAGTAAGTTATTTAAGATAAATAAATATATTTTCCAATTATTAAATTTTGATGTTTTAAGTAATAAAGTAATTATACTGCTATATATATAAATCACATATTGCTCCTGCTTCATTTTTTTTCAAAATGCGAAACGTTTTAGTTAAGTTATTCAAATAATTTAATCGTGGCTTCAAGTTCAGCTTCAGTAAATTTGTAAATAGTAAATAAGGAATGATTTACTAAATCTTCTTTGTTTAAATATTTAATGAAAAAATTATAAATTTCCATTGTAGTGTATCTAGAAGGTTGAGTTATTATGCACCAGTGGATGAAAGCCTTTTTCACATAAATATTCTTCTAAAATATTCAGATAGCAGCTATTTGATGCAAAAAGCAAATATTTTTGTTAGTAAAACATTGCCTACCTTAAACTACTTTAAATTTTTTCTCAATCATCTAATATTTCTATTTAATGTATTCGAAACTTATAATGAATAAATACAAGTCTCGTGCTCACATATTTATGGTTTCTTTTATCGAATCTGCTGCACTTCAATTACATAAAATGATCGCAAATGGATTTGGGTTTAATGTTATGAGATTTAATGCTCGTAAAACATTCTTTTTAAAAGCTTGAATAAATTCTAATTTTAATTAAAGTTAATGTATTTAGAGAGAATTTATTTCAACATGGTAAGCTTTTAATTTAATTAACTTAGATTTAGATAATTGAAAATTCAGATGATTACGAATAACGAATAAAGAGTATTTAAAACTTCATAATGAAATAAATCTCTTTGATATTTCAATATTTAAATATTTGAATAATACATTTTTACAAAGTACGAAACTCAAACAATACGATTTGTTTATTTTTTAAAGCCAAGCAAATACTTTAACAAAATTATTAAAGTATGGTGAAAAAGGTGATTTCATTTCAGTTTATTAACATACATTAAAACAAACTTTAAGTGCAATAATTAAAAATGCAGTCATTAAACTTACAGTAATTTTTATAAAGAAATCCTAAAATGAATTACTTAATGTATGTTACAGAATCAAATTTTATTTAGCCATAGAATAGTTTCCATTTGCAATCTAATGCATTTTTTTAGCTACCTTACTTCTTAGCTATATGCATATTGAAAATACATTCTTTCAAAATAAGATATCTGTTTGAAGAATATGACGTGCGGTTTGTCTGAAATATATATGCAATTCCATTTTAACTTATTCATAAGGTATTGTAGAGTTTTCACAGATCAAAAAGAAATATTTTGCTGTGATTCAGAATAAGATTTAGTGACTATATAGAAAGAAACATATCTTCCTCATAGCGACAGAATTTATTACTTGTCCTGATACTAAGAAATAGAAGCGTTGAAGTGTAGGTACAATACTCGCTATGCTTTTTCAGCCTGTTGAAGAAACACCTTTATTAACTGTACTGTATTTGAACCTAAAGACTGTGATTTTTCCCCCTCTTCTTCTTTGCATCATGAAACCTTAAAAGGCTTAGCATTTTGTTGCAGTTTGGAAATGTTGTGGCCTGTTCGTTTCTTTTTCTCCTCTCAGACTTTTCAATATGATTTTTCTAAGGTACTGTAGCACGCATATTTCTTTCACTCTCTTTCTTTAGACTTTTCAATATATATTTTTGATTGTTCAAGTTCAGGGGTGGCCAACCTTTTTTAGAAGAGTGCACTATTTCATAAGAAAATAATTATGCGTGCCATTTTAAACTTTCACAACAAACAAATATGGTAAAATTGAAAAAAAAAATGTTGTTTATAGGTTTATTATGGGATTTTTACACAAATAGCAAATTTTTTTAATGCAAATCTATATGTAGTCGAAATTAAAAAATAATATAATAAATAACAGGAAAGTACAAACTTAGATTTTATTGTTGATAAACATTTTACAAGTTCAATCAATTAGGTTAGATTTAAAATAAAAATGAGTAACTTGAATCATTTTACTCAAAATAATTGTTAAACGCATCAGTATCTACTTAATGTGGTTTTTGAATTAATACTTTTTTTTTTTACCAAGTCATCCAAATTTGGATTAGCTTTTATAGATGCTAACAAAATTAGGTTATTTTAGGTGCACATTAGCTAGTTTTGAGTGATATTTATTTTATTATGTTCATTGTAGAAAAAATTTATACACAAGCATATTTTGTTCTAAATTTTGAGGATTTTGTCTGAGATAACTCCACTTCAGTAAAGTTGTTTAAAATGATTATTTATTATTTTTTCAATTTTTTTTAAGTTTTCAGTAAATCTTCGTGTACCACTGATACAACTGCATCGTGCCACACTGTGGCACGCGTGCCGAGGGTTGGCCATTCCTGTTCTAGTTTAATATACCTTAACTGTAATTTTAAGGTACTAGAAACTTTAATATTACGCCAATAAACAGTGAGGAGGTGTAATGAGTAATGCAATTATTAACAATGTGGATCATCATAGTTAATTAAAAAATCTTCCAAAAAATGCATGTTTTCTTTATAATTTTATGAACTTTCTTACTAACCGTATAGCAAAAATTGTCCTTTGGTTATTTTCATAACTTAAAATTAATAAAATCCTCATGCTTAAAATTACACGAATGATGACGAAATTTAAGCAACTATCATTAAAATACTACTCGAATAAGGTAAATAAGATATTTTATTTAGAAATATTTGCATTTTTGGTGTTAGAAAAATATTTAAAATTTTCAAATTTGACCTATTATTAACTTCTAAATTAAGTAATTTCAGTTTCATCGGTATTATTTTAATTCTTGCCGCATTAACATCTTTCCCATCATGTTAATTTTTAAGACCACAATTTTGTTTTTCAGTCCGAATATTTTCATTACACATTTTTTTCCCAAACTTACTTCGTAATATAGGAAGGTACACTGTATATTCTAAAGTGTGCTCTAAATTTTGTTTGTCAAAATCTAATGAATAATCTTATGAAGAGTCAATTCATGAATCACTTTCAGTTTCTCAATAATGTTAAAAATGACTAAGAGCATTATGGAGCACTTTTAAATAATTAACTGGCTATACTGTCATGATTTTTTGTTGTGCATTTATTGTACTATTACTATTATTATTTTAATAGGAGAAGCCTTAAAGTTTTGAATAGTTTCTTAAATTCTTAAATTAGGAGACAAAAGCATCAAAATAAAGAAAATTTCATGCACATTTTATAACCTTTATAACTCTTCTGAGTAACATCACAAGAAAAATAACGCATTAAAATATTTGTTTGTATAGTATTGATGTGTGTGCAGTGTTGAAAAGGTAAAAGAAAAATAAAACTTTTAGAAATGTTCTTTTTTTAAAAAAAAAATATGTAATTTTAAGAAACTGCAATCTGAAGCAAAAATGTACCATTAACCAATGCATAACAGTTAAAATATTTCTAATTTAGCTAGAGAAAAATTTAAACTGCGTAAGAAGTAGAAAGAGTTGCAATGTTTTTTAGAAGAAATTGAAAAATCATTTTTTGACTAATTTTTGTGAAATGATCCCTTTAATTTTATAAATGCAGAAAAAGAAGTTTTTAATGTTTATTGTAGCATTTATCTATTTCAATTTTCACATTGAATTATAAGGAGATTATTTAACCGCAATGAAATCACTTAGTATTAAAAATGTTTAATTTTTTCTACAGCTTGATAAACTTTTCAACAATGAAATAACACAAATATTGAAACGCATTTATTAAGATAATCTTACTGCATGGGAATAACTTACTAGAACATACATCGTTCATAATAATTCAAAAAATTTGAAACTATTTTTTAAGCCACTATCATTTGAAGAAATTTTATGATTGTTATATAAAAGAAATGTTAATTAGATATATATTACAGAGTAGAGTAATTATTATTTTGAAAAACAATTTACTCCACTTTTATTAACACTAGATTGTCCAAGGAAGTCATTTTGACTGTTTTTTTAGTTTCAGTTAGAAAAACATTGGTGTATATAATGATACAATTTCTTAAATTTTTTAGAATAAATTTTATTCCCAAGAGAAGTAATTTTTTTTATTGTTATTATTAATTAACAATTTGTTATATGACTGTAAATAATATAAAAAATATTAAAAATTAATTTTGAACAAATTTCTTTAAACATTAATTATTCTTTCACAATGCAGTCATTTTGACTGCTTTTGGGCAATATAGGTATATACTAAAGTTCAGTCTTTCTAGTGTTAAATAAGATAGCCAATTAAAGAAGGGTGATAAGGGAAGCATTTGTACATTCTTCAGAAGACATTGGTTTATGCATGTAGTGTGTAGGTTGGTGTACTGCGGATAAAAGATTTTGAACTCTTTTTAAAGTAGGGGAGTGTTAACGGCAGCAGCACATGATCCATGTCATATTGGGCCATCGTAGTGGACTGAATACGAACCAGAAGTGGTATCCTATCGTACGCAATACCTTATGCCGTGATCCCCCGTTGTCACGCAGTGGGGCGTTCCACAGATGTGGAGATGCTACCATGTGAGAGCCAAAATTGCACACAGCAACTCAGTAGGACACATAAAAACAAGATTCGCCAGAGAACATGACCTTGGTGCCATTTCGTCGTCCACGTCTCTCTAGTTCGACACCACTGCCAATTGTCTGTGCTGTGGGATCAGAGGCAATCTTCTTAACGGACGCTATGAGTGCAGGCTATTAGCATCCAGTGGACGAGTAATGGATCTGATTGATATGGAAGCACCAAGGGTTTCATACACATCCTGCAAAAAGACAGCTGAAATGGTTTGCATTGCCGTTAAAGCTAGTCTGTTAATGTACCACGTTTTTTTCCTTTAAACTGTCTTTATCACACCCGGTGTACCGAGCACATACATCTAAGTGGATCTAATTTGAGAATTTGACGTTTTGACCGACCTGCCAAGCACAGTCCAGTCACAATGCCCCTCATAAAAATCGTCTTTCTGTTGGAACTGTTTTTGATGGTGGTGATCTAGCCTTTTCTGCCATTACACGTGTCCATTTGATAAGAAAAAAAATTCTCGCAATGCAAAAATTACGACATAGCAAGATAAATATCTTAGGAGGACATTGCCTATTCGGAAAGTTCCTTCCCTTATATTATATTCATTGCGTGTTGGAGAGCTGCTCGTTTCACATAATTTGTATTACTTATTGAGGTATTTTTACTCTGAAATTTGTATAATTTTCTAACTACTCCTTCTTGGTCTTATATTTTTATTACCACTCAGTACGTATTATTGTTTGTGTGATTGATCGTTATGTTTATATTAGTATCTCCATAGAAAAAAAAAAAAAAAAAAACAAGGGCTATTGGCGATGGATTTCTTACTTTTGAAACCCATTTAAGTGACGAGAACTTATAAATGTATTAATATGAGCAAATTTTTCATAAAAAATTTAATGTCGGTGTAAAAATTAAAATGTAATAGTATATTTAGTCAAAGTATCATTTATCAGAATAATTTAATGCAAGCTGTTTTTAAGTATGTTTTAATATGACTCCTTACCAATACACCATAATTAAAGTATAATTCATTATAATGCGAAACACGTTAGTAAATATGTATTAATTCTTTCTTAGCTTCATTTTTTAATTATGGCTTATAGAAGCTCAGCTTAGGATTCTTTAAATAAGTTTACAGGAGAGGCATGTATTTTATGTACAATGTATAAAAGGCATGGGATGGAGTTGCAATTAATTTCAAAGAGCCCCTTGCAATTACGAAAGTTCAACAATGAAACAAAAAAATTAGCTTCGAAATATAATTAAAATCATTTTTACTTTAAGTAAGTATGACAAAGAACAATTAATAAGCGATAAGTTTATTTCATCAAACAATTTTTCAATCTATTTAGGTTTCTAGTGACACTTCTTAGCAAGTTAATTACTTTAATTACATCTCTTTGCAACTTTTTTTCTCCCATGCCAAATACCCCAAACCTTTTTGAGTCCCTGGTAAGAGAGCTTTTCTGAAATTAGGAGATAGATCTGGAGGAACAAGCTCAGTAAATTAATCCGCCGCATCACTCAAATACAAACACAAAACCCAATATTGATCCTCGGAGACTGCTGAGCAAACTCTCAGCTTCCCTGATCAGAAGAGCAGTTAAACGTCCTTAGAGAACTTATTTCTTGGCTCTGTAGTGGGCGAGAAAGAAGTATCACACTCATCATGTGATAGTAATCATTTGAGTGATTAAAGGTCGAAAAAGAACTTCACCATCGTGTTAATGACGTTCCGGTAGCGGATAAATTTTGCTTTTTATTAAAAAGAATGTGGGACTTTATGCGATGGTGCAGAGTTTTCAAAAACTCCTTATACGTAATTGCGATCGTTTTTACTTCAATTTGGCGTAATACTCGTCTACTCTCTAACCCTCTTGACTGATTAAATACATTTATTTCTTCGCTTTTTAAACTTGTTTTTAACACAGTGAAGACTAACGTTTCGTAGCTAAAGTTTCGTGCTTAGAAGTTATAATGCTTTGAAGATCGATGAATACTTTTTAACAGAATTACCTTGATGGCCAATATCAATATGTTGGAGTAGGATGTATATTGAATATTTTAAAACTATGAAAACGTGCGCTCAGTAATGTTTTTGGATATATTATGGATAAAACTAAGGATTTTTTTCTTTTATATTACGATATTCAAATAAAAATTTTATACTCAGCTTAAAAAGTCTAAGCCTTAAAAAATACGAAAAAAAATGTTTATGCAATACACCACTTCTTTCTTTTCCCTTATGTTTTAGCTTTAGGAACTACATAAAATCAAATTTCACAAACATTACCTTTATGCATGTACTCTTTATTTTCACATATACATAGAAATTTATAAAGGAAATTTTTACTTTGTAATAAAAATGAAAGTCGAATTGATAACAATCCAGTGAAAAACTACTATTTCTTAGAATATAGAAAACAGTATGCTTTATAGGAGTTACATCATCCCGCAGTATATCCATAATGTTAAAAAGGACTAAATTTAAAGATAATTTTTTAAAAGTCTGGTCATATAGTCATTGACTTTTTATGTGCATTTAGTGCATTATTATTAAAATTCTAATAAAATACTTTTTTAAAAACTTTGAGTACTCACATGGGAAGAAATATGGAAAAAGCTTCCAAGCGATAAAAATTCATAACTTTTTAACCCATATTATTTTTTGAATGACTTCTTTAACAAAATCACTCATTAATATATTTAGTTATGTATTATTAATATGTATGAAAAAAACGTTTCAAAGTTATTAGATGAGTACAATTTTCAAAACTATTATTTTTATGTTGTAATTAATACTTGTGAGAAAATGTAATTTAAAGTAAATATTTCTACCTTTAGATAATGCATACTCCTTGCATATGTTGAATTGCTAAAATACTTTTAATTTAGATTGAGTGAAAATTTAAATTGTATTAGAAGTATAAGGATTCATAGTTTTGTTTCCATTAAAAATTAAAACATCAATTTTCGTACTTTTATTTGTAAAGTGACGCTCTTGAATACAACAAAGCTACAATATTTATCAAATATATTATGATTCTGCTAAAAAATATGTATATGTTATAAACTGATTTTAACTGATCTTGTTAAAATATTATATCATCACTGAAATGATTTTTTTATTGTTTCCAACGCTATAAAAAGGTATTGTAAAATTCATTTCTGTGACTCTTAAAATGGGTGAAATTTTTATAATTCGTTCAGTCTAGTTTTGCTAACTTGACGTTGTGAGTTATTGAAGAATAGCCAGGATCATTCCCACAGGAAAAAATTCAGGACATATCCGTTTTTAAATAGGGAATAACACACGACTGATGTTTAGGGAATCTCATTCCTCCGGGTACAGTAACACCCTAGGGATTTTAACGGCCACAGCAGACTTGAAAGACTCCAAGGATAGTGAAAGTCCAAAACTCAGAATAAAAGAAAAAGATGGAGTGAAAATTCTTTTACTTTTTCATAGTATTTGAAGTCCAGAATCTTAATTCAATGGTTTTAGTTTCTGTAAGGTTTGACTGAAACTCACATTTTTGAATGTTCACATTGTATTCACTTACATAACTCAAAGCACACGTTTTAAATAATCTATGTTTAGTGCATTTGTAAGTTTTTTCATACTTCGATTTAGAAAAAGAGGGTTACTTTTTAACACCACAATGAAAAGGATTTAAGAAATATTCGGATACTGTATAATGTTATAAGTTATTTTCAATATTTTTCAATAATTCTGATCTATTAACTCACATAACTTGCAATTTGTTATTGTAGTTCCGAAATGACATGCATAGAATGAAATTTATCTTTCTTGTCATTTTTATCTTGTTATATCTAAGGGCGCTTTTTAAAAACTAAAAGCTATGAATAGCATATTTAAGTCTAAACCTAAAAGTACTGCCATATGTTCCTTAAAAACTATAATTTAAAATATTATTACTTAAATATAGAAGCATAAAATTCAAACATTTCGAATAAAATTAAAATATACAAACCGAATAACAGAAAGAGAACTCAACACTAAGAATGCAACGCAATCCGAAGAATAGAAGAATATATGAAGAATTATTATAACGAGAAACTTTATTCCTATATAAATACTAATAAGTATTATTCATATTCATATTTTCTTTTACAGTTAAATAGTTCTTTGATAGCCGGACCCTTTGACGAGTTTTTAGTACTTAAGTTATATTAATACTATTAACATAAATATTCTAAAAGGGCTAAAAGAACTTTGAATTTGATCCTAAAAAGGGAAACAGATACAAATGTCAAAAGACGTCAGTATATAAATTTCGCTTAAGTGCATGTATTAGAAAATCATTTTAAGTTTGAACTCACATATATAAAGAAATAATAAATGTAAATACTGTAGAATATATAAATTTGTGCGTATGTATACTGAAAATTTAATCGTGTAAAAAGAAGTTAAAGTTTACGTATTAGATTTTTAGAGTAAGGCTTAGGAAGTTGAAATGAGATATTCAATTTATTTAAGTCAATATGTCTCATTTTAATGCAGTAAAAATAAAGCAATTTGCTGAAACTATCCTATTCTCATATGAATATTTCAAATTTATTGTTCAGCATTTTACTTAACAGTTGATATTTTGTTGATATATTGCATTATTTAAAGTATCATTTACTAAAAGGTAGAAATTCTAGAATTTTCTCCAGTTAAAAGTATTATGTAATCCGTATGAAATTTGTGTGTTTAAATCAGTTCTCTGTACTCGATAGCTTTATAGTTGCTAGATATTAAATGCAATTAATCAAATATCAACATCACATCTAAAATTATTTATCCCTTGAAGTTATTTTTTAAGACAGTACATTTTTTCTTGGGGGGGGGGCCGGAGACTGAGAACAATTTTTTTTTATAAATTACGAATGTATTTTGAAAATTTTTGTGTTACTTTATTTCTGATAACGTAAAAACTTTCCATTTGGACAAACTTTTGGCATTTAAAATTTTCTGTCAAATATTAAATATGAATTACTAAAACGTATGTAAAATGAAATGTTATATACTTGGATTGATGAACACAAACCTTTATTTTCAATATCCCACTGTCAATTCTTTTAAAAATATTTATTTCTGACTTTGAGTTTTCCAGTAAAATACACAACAAAGGATAAGGAATACTAATTTTAATCTCCTGTTTTGAGAACTTATTAAAAATGGAACTCTAATATGTTAAAAATACAGAAGCTGCTAGAAATCATATTGATTTTTAAATACAGGAAATGTAAATCGGGCTAGGGTTGTGAGCTGAAAAAAAAATTTTCCTTTATACATTAATTTTGTCTTTAATTTAAGAAAATTAAAACTTCCAGAAGTGACTTTATTAAAGTAGATATTTAATCTAAAGCAAATAATCTCAAAACAACGAAAAAAAATTTTTTTACGGATTAAAAGGCATGTGAATTGGTAAAGCATATATTAGCTGAAAAAGAACAACTTCAATTTGAATGAAAGGCAAAGAAAGAAAGCAAAAAATATGCATTGCAAATAAGACAGAAGTAGAAAAAAGGAAATCTTTCATGTAAATTCAGTTTTAAATAATAATATTTTCTCGTCGAGTTTTCTATTAAGACAGAGAGCATATTGAAAATTTCATAAAAAGAATCATTTCTTTTATTAAAAAACACTTTAGGAATTCAATAAGTTTAAAAAAAAGATCACTGAAATCTTGCAAATAAAGAATAAATCCACTTGAGAGTAAAGTGAATAAATTTGTATGTATTAACTATGCTCCATCTCCACACACAGAAGGAAGAATCCTTTTGATGAAATAAGCTTCTTTAGATTCCTTTCTTCTTGCAAATGAATTTCCACATTTCTTTTAAAAATACTAAGTACGAAGATGAAGCTTCACGAAGTCATTTTTTTTTCCTTCTTTTTTCAAAATTTAAAATTAAGTCATTTTCTAATCAAGCATTTTATAAAGTCGGGAAAGAGAAATGGACAAAAATTTTCAGAACAATTCACATTTGCTATTTCTTCCAAAGACCATTCAGATGTGAGATTTTATTGGATTATTTCTTCTACAAAAAAGAATGAGTTCTGGAACGATTGATAAAGAGGAAAAAAATCCCCAAAAAAGTCGATGAGGGAAAAAATGTACAAAACAAAATACCATTCCATATCCAGATGAAATTTCATCAAGACGCAAACTTCGCCATTTCCCTAAGGATCCTTGTGCTTGAGACACTATTATGTATGCTAACATCCCCTTAATCTACATCAAGAAAAGATAAGGCACTTCCTCCTTTTCTCACCTAACTTTCGAAAGTGGAAAAAAAAAAGTGGAAAAAGTTACCAAAAAGAGCTAAGAAAAATAAAACTGTAACAGCTTACATTGAAGGCATTCTAACAGTAAGGCTCTTGCTACTGAAAATGTGGAATGAGAATTCAGGGTATTAACTGGCTTTAACATGTTTTTTCTTGGACATTCTTTCTCTCACTCACTCGTAGCTTACGGTGAAATTTGAAACTAAGAGTGTGAAGGGGAAAAAAATCTTATTTTATAAGCGAAGCTTTGAAGCAGTTTTCACGAAAACGAATTAAATTTCAGCACGTAGGGAAAAAGTGGCTTTTTTCGCTTTCTCAATATTTTTGCTTGCGTAATTCTATTAAACAAATATTAATCCTCCTTTCTTGCAGCAGTTTAATATCTTTAACTTGTCGAGCTTGGTGGCAGAAGGACATGGAGCTTTTTTGTGAGCACTTATTGTACTTTTTTTAATTTCTTTTTTTTATATTATTATTATTATTATTATTATTCTTTCTTCCTTTCTTTTCCAGTTGGCTGACTAGAAGATTTTGAAATGCAGCTATTTATCTTAAATTAGATTTTCTGAAAACTCTCTGACTCTTTCCTTATACCTGTGTCTGAAATTCCCCTTATTTAACTGCAACTGCCTTCACATTTCAAACTATTCCATCCCACCCTCTCTTTAGAAGACAAATATTTGGTCTTTGCTGAAGAAATAATATTTAGCTGTAAAATATAAACAGTTAGGTGTCAGAAGAGATAAAAGAACTGTCCGTTTTGAAACGCCATCTACCGAGAACTATTTCATAGAATGAGAGCATTTTCCATTTGCTAGTGTAATCATTACAGGACATTATTTTCAGATAGCGTATTGTATTTTGCCTTTTGTGATTAGCTTTTCGATTCAGCCACCGTGAGATGGTTTCCAATCTCATGCACCAACGACTTTTGACATGGCGAGGCGAACGGTTGATGGCAGCCAACACTGCCCAGAAATAGAAAAAGAAATCTCTTTATCTAAATAGAAACAGAGAAATCGGATATTCCTTCGAAAGAAATTAGAAGAAAATCTCCATCGTTAGTGATCCGATGACCTGATTTCCATCTATCATAAGCAAGAGTAGGGAGTGAATTAAAACCAAGATGATTGGAGGGGGAGTGAGGAAAGTACTTAGTTATCCAATGAAAGAAATTATTTTGTTCCTTTTGAAGAATCTTTTGTCTTATGATTATCTGGTGCTGTCTGATTCCAGTTAGTTTTAGTCTTCTTTTCTAAATTCGCTCGCCAAAAACTACTCGAGCGCAAGTTGAATATTTCATTTGTTATTTTTCTAATTTTGTGTTGACGTTTTCCCATTTTTTTTTTTAAATTAAATTTTAATAACACTTAAAAAATGCAACACAGACGACTACTTTTTGGAGTCCGAGGTTAATTCTTCAGAAAAATTCTAATTTTTAAAAGGGTTCATACACGAATTTCCAATCTTGGTTAAGATATTTTTGCATCAATTACATTATATGTTAGATATTTTAAAGAAAGTTATGGTTCTATCGTTTACAAACTAAAAGCGGATGATCAACTATTGAAAATAACACCAAAACTCTGATATCTTTCTCTCTCTGAGCCTTTATTTTGAAAGCTTACTTGACTTATTTACCAAATGTATATTTTTTTTCAAATAAATTCAGGTTTTCCTCCCATTAGTTTCTTCCAATTCAACACTTAAAATGTAATATTTAAAAGGATGAGAAATTGAAAACTCGTGTAATTTTCTTACAATAAATTAATTATAATGAAATACAATAATTAAAATATTACATGAAAAGAAATTTGAGAATTAAGAGATTTAATTCATCATATTAAATTATCTTAAAGGTATTCAAAATGAAATAAAGCAATACAAATTTTCACAATAGATTCGGATTTTTAAAATTTTATAAGATTAAACAAATACTCGCTGCTAGCCTAGCTTCTACAAAAGTTGTCTTCCTTATCGACTCCCAAGTTGCAATTTCAGCAGTAAGCAGTAACACACGAACAAACTGCCTAAACACAATTCAATGCTGAACTAAAATTGTGGGGCTCATTTCATGTGACTGGACTGTGGCCTTCCAATGGGTCCTAAGTCATGTAGGGATCCCCGGTAATGAGAGAGCTAACCAAAAATCCAAGCAGGGAGCCGAGTCGTCTCAACCGGATGTCCCCTTGACCCTCAAAAGAGCAAAGAGCATTATAACCACCGGTATTCGATATTTTTTAGATCTTAATACCGGGATACCGGTTTTAATACCGGTAGCAGAAATTTAAAAAAAAAAAAAAGAAAACACACGTGTTTCTTTGTTTTATATTTTCCAGTTTTATTTGAGAGTGTAAATTAACAAAAAATAATTTATAATTTATAAATTGTAATAGTATATAAAAAATCCCTAAAAAGGGTAAATATCACTGCTCAGTTTGTGGTGCGATTACAAACTTTTGAAATCTGATCTTAAAAAACATAATGCATCAATTGTACTGCCATTAAGCCTGGAACGTAGTTTTGTGCACAAATTATTGTTGTCGAAAACGCTCTTTCGGCATCTACGCTAGTTGGTGGTACCGTTTTAGTAATGAGCGATATACTTTTTCCAAGTATTTACCTTTAAATCCCTCATCTTCAAATAAATATATTTTTCGTCGGATGGTTTTGGATATAGCTGGTTTCTGTATTGTATTTTGGTTTGTTGAAATTTTTTTAGTTATCTCTAATTCTAATTTTTGTTCAAGTGACGATTCCTTTTCATTATCTCGACATTAGTGTCATCATCATCTTCGATAACTGTACCCAATTCTTCTGAAAGTGGATAGGTTTGCGGGTACAAAGTTTTAAGAAATTTGAATTGGTTCGTCTTTCTTCTTTTTCATTTTCATTTTTAAAATCATTATAATTGTGTAAATATCGTAAGATATTTTCTATTTCGGTATGTCATTCTTCTGTGCGATTTTTCAATGTAATATATAATTCTTCAGATAGTGATGTGTGCTGTTCTTTAAGTGACTGCAACATGAAATTTATTTTTGCATTAGCTGTTAATAAATTATAATCTCTCCGACATAATGCTTCAACAGCCAGTTTTATTAGAAGTAGAGCTGATACTGTTCTGGATATTAAATCGAATTCACTATCGGAAAAATTAATTTGCAGGTTTAAGTCGAACATTGCTTTTTAGATTGGATTTTTCAATTTCGTAAATCGTTCCATCATTAGGAGTAACCAGTTCAACGTGTTTTAGAATCTAATATTAACATATATTCTGTGTGTGTGTGTTTCTAGTAAATACCAAAAAAACCGGTATTTAAACTTTTGAATACCGGTATTATAAAATTGTACTAATGGTTCAATATACCGGTATTGCAATCTCCCTACGGGCCACTGTGAATCCTATTCCGAGGCACCTGGAGAGAGTCAAGGACTTTGCTAGCTTTCACCACGCCATCGTACATGACTTTTTGGGAGTATATATCCACTGGTTTAACCTGGCTGCTGATTGTCCTGCCCTCTCTGCGGCCATGCCAGGATAGATGGCGAACACCTACTCCAATGAACTGGACTCGATGAATAACCGACTGACGATGTTGTCAGTCGTTATTTGGAGGCTCGGCGTCAAATAGTCAAGAAGCCAAGCACGAGGGTTGGATAAATAAATAAATAAATAGATTAAATATTTTTTCAAATCATAATTTTTGTAAAATAACATAACACTATTCAGTATTTCTTTTTATTGTTAATGCTGCATATTTAAAAAAAAATATTGTGCATATAAGCGTTTGTATAATTCTTTTAGAACTTAAATCAATAGCTGAATCATATGCAATTCTAGGAACAAAGTAAAATTAGATTGCACTGATTTATTTTATCCATCAAAAATTAACTCAATGTCAAATTACATAAAAAATATGTCATGCTTTTCATAAATTAAATTTTGTATAATACCACAGCCAAGATAACTTTATATTTTGCTTATTATTATATATTTAACATATTTACGGTCAAATTTTCTCTTTCAAAAAAAAAATAATCTCAGTTTTCTTATGGAAATAAAGTTGATAATGTTTTATTTTTAAAACCATTTACTTCACACAATTTGTTTTAAAAAAAAAACTTTCTTTTTATCCTTTATTAAACAAATGTCTGGCAAAATTTTATTTATTTCAAAATCTCTAGAAAATGTGTCCAATAAAAAAAAATCATTGCTGCTTTTAAATTGCTTAATACATTTATATAAATCTCCTTTCTTAAAAATTAGTATGTCTAGGAATTAGGAAGGGCGATATATTTTAAAATAAATACAATAAAACACGCACATAGCAGTATTTAAAATGCAGTTAAAAAAATGTAGTCTAATATTTTATATTTTCGGTTTAATTAAGTATATACAAAACAAAAAATTCAATTTTGAAATTTGTCGCGTATAAAATTGGAAAAACTAACTTATAAAGTGACGTTTTAAAAAAGAAATATAATAAAAGCATCTTTAAAAGGACATTTTAGAGAACATATGACACATTTAACTCCAAAGAAAGATTCTACTTATACGCGTCAACAGAACTGCTTTCTATCTTATAAAACTAAATCAATATTTATTCAAGCATAGGACACTTTTTTGTCATGTTTATGGCAAGGATTAAATTTGTAAGTAATGCGGGGGAAGCAGCTTACATTTATTTTAATTTGTATATTTGTTGACGAATCAGAAAATCCTTTATTCCTTTAAGGATTTTCTTCTCTCTTCCTCATCTTTTTATTTTATTTTATTTTATGACCATTTATTCTATGTACCGTAAGAAATTGTAATCCCGAACATATGACGTCTTCGCATTATCGTTTATATTGCCACATGCAGCTGTAAGTTCTCATTGGCGCCAGTTCGCGAAAGAGAGGAGTGCCAAAAGTTGAAAGAAAAAAATTTTTTTTTTTTTTTCAGTGGGAAAATAGTTGCTTCAAATACCAGTCCAAAATTCTGAAAAGAATTTGAAGCGAAATGATAATCTTCGGAAGTAAAAAACAGTTTCCTTGCATTGGTTTCCGGCGAGGGAACACTCTATGGTAAAAGAAACACAATAGATTATCAAAGTAGGATCACATCTGTGTTTATTGCATTTCAAAAATTTCAGCCAGTTTTAAATCAAATTATTATTTTATATTAATTGCGAATATTGAACCTCTCTGGCTTAAGACACATGATAAAGTTTCGTCTATATCGTAAAAAATTTAAGCGGATATACAAAAGCCTTACATATTATTTAAAATTTAAAAAAATGGAATCCGAGCATCGCTATTGATTCTAAATAGCATAATGAAGGAGCGTGATTTATTTACATATCTATATTCATAGATATATGGATGAAACACAGACAATTTTAGTTTTCTTATATTTTAAAAATATGTTTTGATTTCTAACAGATGCTACTTCCTTCTAATTTTCAATGCAGCTCTTTTAACTCACTCAAGTTGAATATAAAAATAATAAACAATTCCGAAATTTAGAAAACTTACTCATAAAACTTACTGTATGAAAATTTTATTTGAAAGTCAAAATTTAAATAAAAGTCATATTAGTTTTAGTCAAAATATAGACTCGGCATTAACCATAATAATGTTGATCTGTCATTAATATTATGTAAATAACAAGACCATTTATTCAAAGGAGCAAATAAATAGTTAGAGTTATAAAGAATTTAATCGGTTCTATCACTTTTTGAAATGAAAAATAAATTTCTTACATTCTTTCAGAATTTAATAATTTAGATATTTTAAGGTACCCGACTACGTTCGGAACCGTGATTTTAAAAAAGCGCATAAATGGATAATTTTCATGATACTTAGTGTTACTCAGATTAGAATACATGCATAAAATTGTTTTAAGGACTTTTGACAAAAAAAATTATTTAAATACAATATTTTGGCAAAAAATTAACTTAGAATAATCTTTTTTCAAAATGTTCTCCTTTTGTGAAAAATGATTCTATTATAATAATATTTTGCCTGTATATAGCTCAGACCTCTCTACAGAGGCTCAACTAGAAATTTTGAAAAATTCACATTATTTTCAGAGTTACCACCAATTGAAATAATTATCGGCGTTTTTTTCTTAAAATTGCTCCCCTCTGTTGTCGTAAAACATGGATAAACCCACTTCTAAGTTATATATTTCAAAAATTCTAGTTGAGCCTCTGTAGAGAGCTCTGAGCTATATATAGGCAAAATATTATTATATTTGAAGCATTTTTCACAAAAGGAGAATATTTTAAGAAAAGATTATTTTAAGTTAATTTTTTGCCAAAATATTATATTTAAATAATTTTTTGTTTTGTCAAAATGTCCTTAAACCAGTTTTATACATGTATTCTAATCTAAGTGACACTAAATATCATGAAAATAATCCATTTATGTGCTTTTGCAAAATCACGGTTCCGAACGTAGCGGATACCTTAACTAATCTATACTCCTTACGTTGATCCCTATACTTACATTTACGTCAAGGCTTTAAAAAAATTAACATCCCGTTAAAAATACACTTATCTTGCTTACTCATTATTGATAAACAAATGGACTGGTTCTATTTTAAACAAGGTGAACATTTTATCTCTTGAATATCGTCATCGACAAAAACAGCTATCTAATTAAGAGTATTAACATTTTCAATACTTAACTTTATCAAGAGATTTAACTTTCAACCGAAACTTAAGACTTTGGTGATTGTACTTCCAATTAATTTGTGCTAAGGTTTTTCAATAAAAGCGATGATACTAAGTTGCAATATTAAATGAATATGTTTAATTTTATCATGCTATAAGATATTTCAAAGAAGAATATCTTGTTTTAGTCTATCATGGGTGCAATATATCGAACGGATTATTAAAATTATATTCTTGGTCTTTTATGTCATATATGATGCAATTTTCTTGTGTAACTGCTAATAACAAATTTAAATGTTTTAATGTTAAAATAATTAAATTACATATAAGTTATATAAAAGTGTATAAAATACGGACTGAGATAAATCTATTATAATTTACTGCAACGATATTGACCTTTTTAAAAATATATTTGCATAAGGTATTAAAGGGATTTAAGTACAGATGCCTGAATTTTGCTTTAGGCATGCAAAGTTAGTTAAATTTTATATCGTTTAAAATAAGCAGCGTTGTTTAATTTAGAGAAAAACAAAACCATTGTTTAATTTCAGAGAAACTTTAATTATCCTTAACTGGCTTCTTTTAACTCCCACGCGGGATGAAGAAAAATGTTTGATTAATATCTTCTCACGTTTAAAAAAAATGAATTTTGAAGATGAAATTTGTTCTTATATATTTGAAGAAAAAAGAATTGAAGAACTTCTACATGATAAATAGAATGTATCTCGTTAAATACTGTGCGTGGTTTATTTGTTTTATCATATGACAGGACTTTCACATCTAAGAAAATAATTATCTTTTTAGAAATTTTAATCTCTTGTACATAAGTCATACCTCAATAAAAATTCGGCTGAATGATTAATGATCAGATTAGTAAAATAATTGTTTCGAAATACATACTTTTCAGATTCTCATCTCTGTTTTCGTCAATCTAATCCTCTTTTCAGCTTCTTTATATTCTTTTCTTAGGTTTTAAAACACTTTCATGGCTACTGAAATTCCAAAAATACACAAACGAGGAGCTCGTTGGTTTTATTTTACATTTTTTCCGTAAAATTTACATTTGATAGTAGCATCTCTTTATTTTATTCCATATATTGGTAACATTTTCCATCATTTCATCTTTTTTTGTGAATCAAATAATTAAAACTCCTCTTAAGTGCATATTGAAACTGTCATTTTTTTTTCCGAAATCTAAGCGATCTTTGCTAATTCTTGCTTAAAGTTACCCTCTTAAATTTTGTTGAAGCTATTATTTCAGTATTCATGACTGATTATATAAAAATTAATTTTTGATTAAGAACTTTTTTTGTGATAGCATCAACGTCTTTTAAATTATTTCAATGTAATTATTCTCAATAAAACAATTAGATATTCAGATTTTTCCCTATAAAATATTAATTTTATGCATTAGAGCATTAAAAATATATATAAAATTAATAGACATGTAAAAATAAAAACTTTTGATAAAAACTTCTGCAAAATAATTAAATGCTTTAATTTAAACAGTAAGAAATTCATGTATTTTAATTTTCTCTGTCTGCAAACATTCTAACTCAAAAAAAGGCAAATTGTGAACTTAAGATTGCTTATAAATGGGCATACATTAGAGGAAAGAAATAGGGTATATATGATTTCTATCAGAATGTAGAATGTTACTATATTCATTTTTATCTTCCCGAGACTGAAGAATATTATACGAAGTTAACTATAGAAAATGTAATGTATCGCATTCTGATTAGAAAATAAACAGAGCAGAATTTATGTATTAAAAAGGAAAATTTATAAGCAAACTAAAAAGTATGTATTAAATTTTTCAGTTTCGTTTGTTTTGATCTAACTTCGAATTAAAAAGCTATATCCAATAGATGCCATGATTCTTAAATCTAATCAAATGCCGACGCTGAAGCCAGTGCCTTATTTTTCTAATTTCAGTCCCACTTGAGAACTTTCAGTTTTAGTTCTATTTAATGTAGCAATGCCCACTTTCTTCCAATGGGCTTGGAACTTAACCAGGATTTGAAACCTTATTCGACTTGAATATCGCTGGTCATGATGCTAATTACCATGACTACTAGACAACATACCCCACCCCCTTAGTGAATGACTTATCGTTGACTAACATCAACCGACACACTTTGTTGGGTACTCAAGTATTCCCTGTTTATATTTACTTCAGATATGTTTAAATAAGATAACGCCAATTTGCATGTATCGTAGTTTTTTCACAAAGCGTACTTCTCATATCAAGCAAAAAAAACTCTATTGAGAAGAATTAACTGAATTAGTCTCATACATATATTTGTTTGACTAAGCATTCAGGTCTGCTAGCTGGGTGGCGTAGTTCGTTAGGCGCTGGCCCTTGAGTCCGAGTTTGTGGGTTCGACCCCGGCCCAAGTCGGTGGATTTTTATAATGCAAAAAATCAACAGCCTCCATGTCGTATGGTTATGCGGCATGTTAAAGATCCTTAAGGGGCCTGTTTTCTTGGGTGCTCTTGGAAAAATTAAATTCCTTGTGCTTTTTTGCATCGTCAGGTGCATCCCTCTGAAGAGGAAACTAGAAGTAAAAATAACACTGTGGCAATTGGTATCCTCTTATAGGGTGCCACGCTAAAAAAAATGTAATACCAGCTCCTGGGGGATGTACTACGTCTCTAATGGTTATTACCAATTCACAGCCCAATTTGAAAAAAAAAAAAACTTTCATGTTAGCAATGATCAAGCTCAATGATTCTATCAAATATCTGTGTCTTGTGTAGAGTACATAATATCAAAAATGTGATTCCTTAAGGAAAAAGTGTACTTAAAATGATAACTGCAAATATTTCATTTAAATGAATAACTGAACAGTCGAAGTTTTTAATTATTTAAATAATTCTGCAATTAATATTGTTAATGTGTGATTTGTACTCCTTGTATAAAAAAATGTTTTACAGCTTTGTATTTTTATTTCTTACAAAAAAACGCTTGCTCCTTACAGCATTGTCAGCATCTCTTGACCGAGGCTCAAAGTTATGAGGTTCACCATCATTATTCCTTGAAGTGTGACTTTAGTAAAAAATCATTCAATCAATATCATATTACCTTATACCTAAACAGTTATAAATTCCAAAGCTTCCTTGCTTTACACGCATACATTTTAAGCATTTACATATATAAATAGAAATCAGTTTTAATAACCTGCTTGAACAAACACATGGTATAATAAACCACGCAATTCTTAAATGTCAAATTTTAATTTATTATTTTATTCAGTTATGTTTGCAGTACTTTTAAACATATCTGAGTATGGGTATCAAAACGTAGCTACCAGATAAGAAGCCTATTTTAGGAAACTAATTTCCATAACCAATTTACTTGGCAGCATAGTTATGATTTATAGATAATAAGATATTCCTCTTTTTTAAATTCAAAAACACTAATAAAAAACAAATTAAGTTCCGCTGAATCTATTTGCCTATTGTATACATAAAAGTACCTATGAAAAAATGTGTCAACAACGTTAAGATAGAAAATTGATATTTTGCACCAACAGAGAAAATTCATTAGCATATCTTCAAAAATATGTAATATACGAAATTAAATATTCTTTTTAATTTATGATAGCTCTGTTACAAAAATTCAAAGTATTTCTTTCAAATCCCGAAAGAAAGAAATTTAAGAAGCATCAAAATGCAATAAAAATACTTTTCAATATGTATAGTGATATGTTTTACCAATAGTTTTTATAAGAAATTAGAAACTCAACATATGAACTCGCATTGTATGCAAAATATTCATTACTATTTTTTTCCTATTTATCAGCTTTTTCAAACAAAATTTGCCATAATATTAATAATGCATTGGCTGTTTCTGGAGTATAAGTTTCATTTTGTAAGAAATTTATTCTGGTTATTAGAAAAATACCTCAATTTTTACGCCTACATTTTACTAAAGAGGAGTGCCGTAAAATATGCTTGAGTTTGGCATTGATATAAGATGCATTTTATTCCTTTTGAATTTTTGGTATCCGTGGTTTTAGTACGTTAAAATGAAACATGATGGAAAAATAAAATATTTATTAGAAAATCTCTTTATCCTTACTAGACCGGTTTCTTTTGAAAAACCCATATTGGCATGCAAATTAAGTTTTATTTTTTAACTATAATCTAAGAAGAATTCACACACGCATATTTATAGCAAGGAAATGAAACTGAATTCCATAATATGTAAAATACTTTTCAAATTATCTCCCACGCATAATTCCTGTTTTCTTGCAAGGCGTATACGTTATAAATTCAATCAATTCTTATAATTGCGTTCAAAAATTGAATTACACAGAGTATTTTTCATTAAATATAAAATGCGATTTTTTTGCCATTTCTGGGTAATATTAGAAAAAATTATCATTTTTTTTTTTTTTTTTTTTAGTTTTGATATTTTTTAATTAAAAGCTCATTATGTTTAAGCGGAATCTTAATAAATTTCCCACGCTCTGTAAAAATTATTATTAGGTGTGGATTTATATAAAATCTCGTTAAAACGATAATTCGTATTTTTATATCTTAAAAAAAGTTAAGACTGTATAATTAAATGAAATACTAAATATTAGAAAAATTTTTATCATGTTATATTACGACTTTGTGTCATTTATATATTTTAAACTTCTGTTGAAAAATTTCTTCAAATAGGCATTGGAATTGGAATAATAAATTGGACTCATTAAAATTAGGCCAGGACTATACACCCTATAAAGCCTTAAAACTGCACATACATTTATCCGCAATTAAAATTAATACTGTTAAACAGGACATGGCATATAATATATTTACATATAAAAAAATAATAAAATTTACATTTTAATCAGTGCACTTATAAAAAAGTATTTTTATAGTAATATTTTTTAATTATTATAGAATTAAATATTATTTTGTATACATAATTATATACTTAGTAATATACTTTTTTAAATGCCTAACTATGAAGAAGGAATAAAGCCTATTTTTATGAAAAAACAACGTTGTTTATTTGGCTAGTTAGGGATTTTCTAAGATAAAGTATTACTTTTTAACATTGTATTTAGCATTCAACAGAATGATCAAAATATTATAAATTTATTCCAAGTAACTGTTACTGAATATTTTATCACATATAATTATTTTTTTTCAAATTAAAGCCATTTGAAGGTGTTTTGTTCAGAAGGTGTTAAATCGTTTGTGTACTTAAACTTCTGCATCTTGAAGTAGTAAACAAGCAAGTTGTTTATTAATTTCAAGAAATATTCTATAGGATTAATCTAGGGACTAAATATGTTACCCATTTATTTATCCAATGTCTGAATTTAATGAACAGTAATAAATATTTTCTATTTAGCAAGCATTATTTATTATTAGTTGTAACATTCTATGATTACGTTAAAAAATACATCGTTTTTAATCTTAAAACAAGCAAATTTGCACTAATTTTTTAGTAAAATATAATAAATTCGAACACAAAATATGTTTTCTCAAATCCTTTGTTGCTCACATAAGAATAGTCGGTACCCCCTATACCGACAATGTTAAATATAGCTTTTTTAGGAACCTGTTTCTCAGAAACTATTAAAAATAAAAGCTTCAAAATTTGCTTGTATATTAATTAGGCGTTTTTATTTAAATAATGGTAAAATGTTTCAAATATATTGTTTACTTTTTTCAAAAAAATTCATCGTAAAAGTAGCACTTTGAAATTTTTGAAAATAGTCATTTTTTTTTACGATAACTGTTTTTCAGCAAAATATTTTGGGAAAATCTCCAAAAAAGTAGCTCCATTATATATAGCTACATATTATTTATGTGTAGTAAAAATTGCATGAACTTTCATCAAGTAGATTTTGTGAAAAAAGTACACGCAGTTTGAAAACAATCATTTTGAGAAAATTGCATTTTTAATGTAAAAAGGCACTTCATCACAAAAATAATGAATTACAACATGCATTTGTCCTATTTTATTAAACATTAGTATCTTCGTGATTTTTTAAACATAAAATAGGAAACAAAAATAAAGTCTTAAAAAATGTTCAGTAAATACATATATATTATTTTTCAGTTTTTGTTCAACGAGATTTCTTTTTAGCATTTTGCATCAATTTTCTCAAATTATGTAACAATCTGTGAAGAATGAATTTTTAGCTTCGATGCATTACAAATATCAAATTTGACCTTAAAACATCATAAATATAATGTAAACATGTATCAGTATGTAAAAGTAATGATTTGGTAATATGTGATTCTACGACATTGCGAAATGTTTCATTATGGATTTCTATGTTCACAGGCAAACACAATTTCTAAAAGTTTCAAAATTCAAAATTTTCTCTAAGCCGTACAAAAAATTTCTAAAACAGTCAAAAACAAAACTGTTTTTAATTTTTTAAACATGAAATTTGTGTATTTTTATGCATGTAACAAACTTCTCGCAACAACAAAATACATTACACATCTGAGTTATAATTAGTTACCATTTATTTCAATACCTTTGAATATTAAAGCTTAAAAACTTAACTGAACAATAAATAAACATTAATATTTGCAATGAAGTGAAGTATTTAAAATATATTGATAGTTTTCTCAAAAATATGTAACAAAAATATCACTAAGAATTTTAAAAAAATTGACATTTTTTGTCACGATACATGGATTCCAGTCAAATATTTTGGGAATATCCCCAAACAGCTCACATGAATATATATAGTTACATATCAGTAACATGAGGAAAAAAATTACATGTGCAATCATACAGTATATTCTGAGAAAAAGATGCATGCAGTTTTAAAAACATCATTTTGAGAAAATTGAATTTTTACAATAAAGTGTGACTTCATCACAAAAATAATGAATTGCAACATGTAGTTGTCCCATTTTATTAAACATTAGCATCTTTGCAACTTATTTTGCATAAAATAGTAAACAAAATGTCTTAAATTGCCCAGAATAGCATTTTTCAGTTTTTTTTAACGAGATAATTTCTAGTATTACATCAATTTTCTCAAATTTTGTATCAATTTTTGAAGAATTAGTAGCTTTCATGCATTACTAATATCAAATTTTAACATAAAGCATCATAAATATAATGTGAAAATGTATCAATATGGTTTTGGTATGAACTTGAGATGGTATATAAAAATACCTGATTATACATTTCGCAAGTTTTCGTTAGGCAAATTATTTTTGGTTTTTCACTTTAAAATATATAATTACTCATTTCTAGCAAAAATTACATTTCGATGGTACATTTGCAGATTGTGTATAAGCTTTCAACATTTTATGTTTTATTCCTATAAAAAGATTTTTAAATAAAAAAACCATTTCATTCAAAATGTAATTACGTTTAAAAGTATTTCTTAGGAAAAATTTCTTTTCTTAATTTTTTGAATAACATTTGAATAACAAATCTAAACGTGAAGTTTTATCTTAACGAACGATTTTGACCTTGTATTTCGAAGCAATTATGTTTAATGATTCGAGATAAATATACATTATTATTAAGAATAAAATCTGTTTCGTTTATTTTTGAATGCATTTTTTTAAAAATATATATTCTTTCACTTGCTACATTTCTTTCACTTGTTTCGTATGCAATATTTAAAATCTACGAGACTCTCCAGAACTCCTCAAAATTGGCACCGTCGGAATTAAATAAAAGCTAATAACAATACATAAAATATCTTTATTCAAGTGCCTATTAAAACCGCAGTTCTATTTTAACGAAAGGAAACAGTTCCCCGTCATACATAACAACCATTCCGCACAGAGGATACCTGTGCTGGAACACATCCAATTAATGCTGTCTTTCCGAAGAAAATGGTCTTATCTAGCTTTTCATCTGTGCCTTAACATTTTCGGAAAAGGCGGCCCCTAACTACTGTAGTAGGCCAGAAAGGTCACCTGAAGGGAAAGGGAAGAAAATGGAGCCAGAAAGCAATAAACCACTTCACTGGTCAAAGAAGGGAGAAAGGGGAAGAGAAACAAAGAAAGTAAGCTCACCAGGAGCAAATGGATAAGGAAGGAGACGGTAATAAGGACGAATGATTAGTTCAAAGCAATATATAGTACAGAGGTGTTCAGTACTAGTTGAATGTAAGGATGCAGGGAGACAAATGTTTATGGAGGTGATATATTCTATTTCTGATTGATGCCTATGGCTTACAATCTAGGGTTTCATTTATAAGTATGCACTGGTTGGTAGAAAA
>BMAV01017016.1:867629-891643 GCA_019973955.1 Trichonephila inaurata madagascariensis | reverse complement strand
GTTAAAACTGAAATTAGTAAAGAAGAATATTCTTCATCCATTCCGTGATAATATTCTATTTGTGATTGATGGCTGTGGTTAGCAACTTAGACTTTCTTTTATAGGCGTGTACTGGTTGGTAGAAGACTTATAAAGAAAGTTAAAATTGAAATTAGTTAAAAAGAATATTCTTCATCTTTTGACTGGAGGAATGGGTTTATTTCTCTGATGTCATTAAAGAGTTTAAGATAACTATTGAGTTTGCTTTCAACATTATTTATTTTACATATATGGATTTCAGTAATAAGATTATTATCAAAGTATCCACTTTTTCCCAAAGATATAATTCCTCTATTTAAAGTATCCGAATACGTTCGGAATGGTTATTTTGCAAAATCGTAAATACGAATATTTTTTTAAATATTAAGTGTCACTTAGATTAAAATACACGTATAAAATTGTTTTAAGCATATTATTATAGTAAAATGTTAATTAAATGCAATTTTTTGGCAAAAAATGAACTTAAAATTATTTATTTTCGAAACATTCTCCTTTTATAGAAAATGCTTTTATAATAATAATATTTTGCCTATATATAGCTCAGACCTCTCTGTACAGAGTCTGGACAAGGATTTTTGGAATATTTAACTTAGAAGTGGAATTATTCATATTTTAATATATCAGAGTGGAGAAATTTTAACAAAAAAATACCGATAATTACTTCAATTGGTATTAATTCTGGAAAAAATGTGAATTTTTATAAAATCCAAGTTCAGGCACTTTGGAGAAGTCTCGGCTATGTATATATAAAATATTATTGTTATGGAGGCATTTTTCATAAAAGAAGAACATTTTGAAAATAAATAATTCTAAATTCATTTTTTGCCAAAATATTGCATTTAAATAATTTTTTATTGTAATAATATTCTTAAAACAATTTTATACGCGTATTCTGATCTAAAAAGCACTAAATATTTTTAAAAATATTCATTTGTACGCTTTTGCAAAGTTACAATTCCGAACGTAGTCGGATACCTTAAAGGGACAAGAAATGATTGACAAAAATCGGTCAAAAAATCAAATAAAATATTTTAGTCTAAATAATTCTTCAAATTTTTTCTATTATCACTCAAAACTTAAGAGCTCTAAAAAACCGCAGAGTTGTGATAACTTTTATGACTGTTCTTATTCACAGCCTAACAGCAAATAAACAAAACTGATTTATTTCAGAAAGAAAAAGTCACTAATGTTACTTCATTTCAAATGCTATAGCTTTTTCTCTATTATGCCAAATGCTTTGATAATTTTCCTGACTATTGTTATTAACACATGGAACAACAGTTTGTATACATTTTTGAATTAAAGCAATGATTATTTTTCTTCAAAAAAATAGTTGAATTGAGAATTTATACATTTTTTAAGGAATTTTCGATAAGCATATATAAAAAAAATATTTTATGAGTATGAATCATGTTATCCCAAATACAATATCAACTTTTATTATGCACAGTTTGATGTACTTTTAAATCAAATTTCATGTCCATAAGTCAATTACTATAAGAGAAGTAGCATTTTGAAACCACTTTAAGAATTTTTAAAATTTTCTTTAAGAAATTAAATGTTTAACTTTTTGTGACATTTTGAACACAAAAACTCTGTGTGTGTTTTAAATAACACATATGTATAAGGGGAAACCAAAAATATTGTGAAAACTTTTAAATAATGATTTTCTTGTAAATCGTATTTAAAAGATCCTTGTTAATAAATTTAACAGCAAGACTAGTTTAATGTGGCACATCAATAATTGTTTTACGATACATGTACACAAGTTATTAAACCAGTCAGTCTTCTCATATTCTTACTCCAATTATGTACTAATACATTACATTAATGATGAAATCTTCTCTTAATATTGTTTTTTAGAATGAGACTGGAAGGAAAACGGTAAGAATTTTTCATACATGTATTCTAGACAGAAGATTCGTCATGAAATATAAAAACTAAATATATGTAAATTCCAAAAATATTTCTCGTGAATATGACGATAGAGAAGTACGTGTTTAGAATGGTGATTTTGAAGTCACTCTCGTAGTCGTTATGTTGACAGAATCAGAAATATGTCAAAGTATACTTTTTTTAAAAAAAAAGCAAACGCATGAAGTCGATTGGTATGATAAACAATCATAGTGAAATGTATGACTCAAATTTTCAATGAAACAAATATCAAAGAAAACCAGGATAAGACACAACATGCTAACTCGGAGGGGGGGCAGGAATTTCCCAGATGAGATCTCTTCAATAACTTTTCTATAAATATATTAATATAGTGTAAAAAAGGATGAATATACACACACTTATATATTTAATAAATATATTCTTTGACGTAACTTCAAAAAATTATTATTTGAAAAAACAACCACTCATTGTACTTTTCTCATAATATATTAATATATCAATGAAAATATATGCCAATAAAAATTATTTACGTATATTTCGCTTACTACACTATAATCTTCATAAATATTTTTAAGCAATTATTCCCATTATGAAAATATTCACTGATGCAGCATGTATTTTAATTTTAAGAACTTCTTTGAAGATTTATATTAAAAATGCACATTAATTCAAAATGCATTTGCACCAGAAAATAAAATTTTAAAAAAATTATATTTATTAATGGTACTTGACAAAAGAGGAGAATTTTTTTTTCGTTAACTGTACATTCGTATGTGTACGTGTTGAGAGAGAGAGAAATGAGCTTGTCTGGAGACAAACCCATGGTGCGTATATAAAGCACTCATGCACTGTTTACACGTAGAGTCTTCAGTGACATAATGGGAAAAATAACTGATTTGTTGAATTCGATAAAAGTCCCATCAAAATTAATTGGTTTCTCGGGAACATCGATTTCAGAAATGGCGTGTTTGGTGGATGTTCACGTGTCATTATTGTAAATACTTATCGAAAGTGACGTTTGGTTGGTGAAATGACAAGTGATCAGGCAGCTGTTTGTTAGCCATGGCGCATTCAATTCAATGTTTCACAATAGTGGTGATCCAGACAGTGTGTCTCAAGACATAGGGCAACGTATATTGTGACGTAAGGGCAATTAGCACCCTGAATTGCGTTCCAGCTCTGAGGGTATATCATCGCTAACAACGCCTGTAATAAGTCATGGGCATATCGGTGTTGGATCATAGACAAATGGAAGGAAGTTCTTTGGTCCAACTAATCATATTTTTTGGTCAATCACACTGACGGGCGAGTCAGAATTCCGATTTCCAATGGAAACTCTGGCACAAAGGAGTACAATTGACCGTATAAAAGCGGTGATGGCGGTATTATGGTATTGGCAATGGTTTTTACCATTACCCTGTTAGTAGTTACGGTGTGCAGGAGAACATCATGACACATCATTCCCGAAGAACAATTATTAAGGTCTGAGTGCTTTGTGAGCATCATTGCAATCTGGTACATTCCATCTTAACAAAGGTATCCCAGTTGGGTGATGGCGTTTATCACCATGATACTGCATCATGTTATAAGAGCTGAATCGTCTAGGGGTGTTTCAAGGAACATTCTGGTGAATTTTGAGTCATTTCGAAGCCTCCAAATTTATCTAGCATGAATCCAATCAAATATTTGCGATTCCACCTGAAAAACCGAATTCGGGCTTCACCGTACCAACCTATGAGGTGCGAAAATTATAGGATCAGTTGGGGAGCGTCTGGTATCAGATATCTCAGACTAGCTATTAGCACTTTGCCGAGTCAATATCTAGCCAACTTTATATTAAACACATAGTCATAATGTTAGGGCTCTCCAGCGTTTTCTGTTTATGTTATCAAACAATATGCTTGTATACAAATTTCTATAATTAAAAATAAAAGTTAAACATTGAGTAAGAAAATAAAAAAGAAAGTACAGAACAAAGCAGAATAACCTCAGTTACTCAGGAGTAAATTCTTAGGCTTCGGACTAAGATTATAAGGTTATACATTGTTTCAAAGCGTGGATTTCCTCCTCCTTTTTCTGCCCACATTATGAGGCTGAAATAAAATTTGAATTAAAAAGTATTAAAAAAATTTAATGCTAAAATCCATCTGTTGACATTTATTTCCCCGTTATTCTGTAGTATCATTTAGCCTAAAAAGATAAAATTCAAAATTTTAAGAACACGTAAATTGCTAAATAATGAAACAAATATCTATGTTAAAACTTAAACTGCAACATATGCAACTCAATACTTCTATAATTTACTAACATAGCCTTATATATTAAATTTGATAAGAAATAATCTTCAAAAATAAAAACATATAAGCAATTGATTCAAATTTGTTAAACATTTGCATGCGATAAATCAAATCAAACATCTGAACATCTAAATTAATATATAATGTCTTGCATCGCTTAAACATTTTAAGTTTAAAATAACTACGATATATTCGCATTTTATTATCAAACTACTGTACTACGAAATAATGTTTACGAGATATCCAAGTTAGGCAAACATTTATCTTTCTAATCATTAACTCTTGTTAATTTCGCCTCTTTCTGCTTAAGTAAACAGAGGGGACTGCAATTGAAAACCGAAATTAAATAGCCAGACTCGGGTATTAAAATAGCAATGATTTGGAATTCAACATTTTCTAGCTAATTTCTGTGAAAAGTTCGGTGCAAGAAGTAGATACGAAACGTAATATTGAATTAAATATAATGTTTTAAAATGTTATTAGACTTAAGAAAGTTCAAATATTTTTACATCTAACGAAAATATGAGAGGAAACATTTTATTTACATAAAGTAGTTCACTTTCTACGAAATGAAATTTCTACTTCATTAGTATTTTGCTTCCACGTTAGCAGAAACTAAAACGGTCACAAAAATTTCTAGGATACAAAAAAAACTGTACCTACATGTCAAAAATAATTATATAACATTTAGTACATTTTTGAATATTAGCACCTTATATACTACACACACACACACACACACACACACATATATATATATATATATATATAAGTTGAATAAAATAATAGAGTGACCACCAATTACGATACATGCATGTTATCGACACAATAGTGACAAAAAGAATCTTGTACACGTTGGAAAATTTGTGGTATTACATGAAATTCTGTATATGTGACGGTTATTCTGGTGACATGACCTCTAGTGACCAAATGGCTGTCAAACATGGGGTTTTCAGCCATCTATAAAGAAAAATGCCCAGACAAGATAAATCAGGAGACCTGAGAGGCTAAACAACGGGCCTACCATGACCAATTCATCATCCATCTTTACCAAGTAAAAGTTAAGGTTCAGATAGTTCTGTATATTCTTATAATAATTTTTTGGAGCACCTTTATACTGGGACCACGTAATCACTCGCTGATTAATAGCAAATTCGTTGCAAATAAAGCACCTTCAGCAGGAAGGTGAGGTACTTTATTCTGTTAAGACTGTCTGGTAAGAAATACACCCAATGAAGTGGTCATAGATTACTCCAGCTCACTCATTTACGATCAATTTCCCTTGGTGGTCTCTTAAACATGTACCTTATGAATTCAATGGGATCTTCCCAAGACTGTTGTTCATATTAACTGTAAATATAAGCTGAATAGACGCTACAAACAAGCTGTGGAAAATCCTTTTCATTTTTATTCCTGTAGTCCTTGATGATGGTAGGAGCATAACCCTTTTTCACGAAACACTTTCCATGCAATCATATGACTCACTACTGTTTGTATGCTTCATTCAAGTGCTCTTCCACTTCATGGAGAATGGCTTACTCCTTATTTACCATTTTTACACACAATCCTTTATTAATATCCTTAATGAGTTCTGAGGTCTAATGCACCAGCCTCAGTGAGTAGCCTGAACAACCGTTACCATATACACCGATTGACTACTTCGAAATCAATTCTTGTAAAATCTAACCGTTTCTTAGCATTCAGCCTTTCAGCTCATCTCTTGGGGAAAAAAAGAAGTTCTATGAACAGTTCTGCAAAACGTGAAATTTTTATTACTTATTTTAAATGAATTTTCCTCCTTGCAGAAATCGGTGGAAATAATATTTCTGTTCATTTGAATCTTTTGAGCGGTTTGAAAACAGTAGTAGGAAAATGAAGGATTCTTATCAGTGTTCTAGTGGATTTATTTTGGGGTTGGATTAAAGTGGCTTCTCGCCTATATCGAAAATTCTATCCAGCAACTCAAGAACTGCCTTCCGACCTCACATTGTATTTTTGTTTGTTTTTGCAATCTCTATCCTCATTTCCAGTTTTGATCCTTATTTCATTTACGCCCACCCTGCATATATATACTACCAAGAAATACAATATATATCAAAGCCAAATTAATTGACAGCACAAAGATGAAATTATTGAAAATGCAGTATTATTCTAGGAGAGGAAACAATGAAATCATTATTGAGTGTCATCACACTGACTGTCAATAACTGCTATTAAACACCTAGACATTGAATGAAAGAGGATTTGGATGTCTTGTTGGGCTATAGTTGTTTTTATGCTGCCCCTACACAGCGCCAAAGTTAATCTGGTCAAACAGTGGGGAGGAGGAAGGAGGGTATGCCAGGACAGTCATTCTCCTGTCATCGACAAGATGTATTTGATAGGCGATAGATCGGTAAAACCAATGAAAGAAATCTGGTTGACGAAAAAAAAACCTTAGCATTGCATACCACGTGTGATCGTTCATCACTGCCATGTGCATAATATGCTTATCTTCCAGTGTTATGGTACGACGAGGCTGGTTCAATCGGTACCGTCGGTCAGTCGTTTCTTCTTTTATCCATCCACAACAGATCTACATTATTCTTTCTTGATTATGTCCTACTTAATGAACAGTTTCTAAGAAGGATATTCCGCATAACCTGTAGGTAACAATTATTTCTCATTTGAAATCAAAAACACGCTCCATTGATGTGGTATTCCTTTTCAGGTCATAATTAAACTGTTCAGCAAAAAAAAAAAAAAAAAAAAAAAAATGTATGAAAAAGAAACTCCTATACTTCAAAACAGCATTCTGTTTTCTCTTTTTATAGCATATTTTAACTACGCTGCAGGTGCCCATGATAAACGTCTGCACTGATATTAGTATCATTTGAATACCTCATTATGATACGCTCTCGGTGAAAGTTTCACACGGTTTGAACGCAAACTTCATAGTGTTACATTTCAGATGGTCACTAATGTATAAATAATTCAAAAATAAAGAAGTTTTCCAAGCATCTTGTCTATAAAAATGAATGAGAAATATTTTTAAAAAATGCAATCAAGCCTTTCAATATATGAAATCTATTTGATAATTCTTTAAACAAAAATTTTGAAATCGTATTCAAAAATCGAGTTTCCCTTTTCAATACGTAACGTTTCCGACAGAAAACGTACCTCTAAAATTATATTTAATTAAAATTAGTAGGGTAGTTAATATTCTAAAATACATGAAAGTCAAATTTTTGACAAAGCATGTTAAAATTCATAAATCACCGTAACAGTAAAACGGATTCTCGCGTTTAGAATAATATTATAATTATAATTTTATTATGCCCTTATCTCTTTTCTTCCTGAAAGTGATAGATTCATGAATCCAAATAACTGGCTTTGTGTTTGTGTATTGTACATGTTCACAAATATTTCGGCAATTTACAATTTAAAGCCGGTCGAATCCCACTTAGAATTGAGTATACCTACAAATCATCAGTATTTAAGTTATTCATTTCAGAGACATGCCAAGTTAAGACATGAAGCATAAGTAAAAATGTAAAATAATTCGATATTAAATGAATAACACTCTGCTGCAAGTTAATGATATGTATGCATGAGAACTAATAAATACTCTTGTTACTCAAAAAACTTAAAGTTAGTTAAGGTATCTTATAAAAGGGCATAACAATCGTAAAGCTGTGTTAAGTCACATCACTTTTTATTTTCTAGTGTAAATAGAATTAAATAATTTGAAACTTCCATATGGTTTTAGTTACTAACGAAATTTTCTTGTCCCTTTCAAGAAAAACTTACATATTAATGAAATACAAGATAATTTGTGTTATTTCATCAGAAAACACGATCTGATGAGAAGAAAACGACAAAGAAATCACAAAAATAAAACGCCTATATTGCATGCATCTCATATTATTTTAAATGATACAATCTAATCAGCTCAACAACAACCGAAGATAAACTATTAATAGTGCAGTTTCTCTCTCTCTCTCTCTCTCGTGTATGTAACATCAAGGGAAAGTAGAGTTATTAAGTAAATAGTTTATTTCTCAAAAAAAGTGTGCACAATTTTTCACTGCTGGTTTTGCCTTTTGTTAATTTTATACATTTCGTACATAATTTTGTTGTTTCATTTTAGCTTCTTTTAATAGCCCTGGGTACATAAATAACTTCATCGCGTAAAATAATATGAAATGTAAGCTAAACTGTGTTTGCTTTTCAAGTACTTCAAAACTATCAATTCCTTTTGCAAAGGAATATATAATTTCAAAAAAGATCTTTCAGATAAGCCTGAAATTTATTACTATTTTTTTGTGTCTTTTAGTAGTACAAGTCTACCATAGCTGAAATTTATATTATTTTCCATTTATTTACACAGTACAAATAGTACTAATGTTTTTACAACTACTTCCAAGAAAGAACTGCGGTATTGAATCTCAGCCCCACCGAGCATGACGGAAAAAATGCCAGGAAATTTTCAAGCAGTTCTTTTAAAATAGTAGGTTCTAGTTAGAGTGTACAGGAGTATTTCCTTTTAGTGTGATTTTGTTTCCTTTAAAATGCCCTCGTTGTTGTTGTTGTTTAGTACTTATGTCATACCTAGTGAGATCATAAACATTGAACCAAAATGGTATTGCCATGGTAACCTTACATACTTTTATATATGCAATAACTATTTATGCAATAATGGTCATAAGAATTCATGTAAAAAATAGTCTTGCTTTGAGTATTTGAGATGTAAGACCTTAATATAAAGCACAGATTCTTTTTTATAAAATAAAAAATATTTTAAAGAAGTATGCCCGTTACTATGAGTCAGAATGACAACTGAATATATTCGTAGCATGAAACTATCATTTTTAGAATGGTTTATTAACAGAAAATCTCTTATTTATACCCATTCAACCGCTTAGAAACTTCACATTATCACTTAAATAAAAAAAATATTTGACTTAAATCCTTGAAATTTGTCACTTTTCGTGCAAATAAATTTGCTACAAGAAAAAAAAAATAGATAAGAAAACTTCAAAAGCAAACGTGCAGTGGAGGCATAAAATTTTTTCAATGTTCTAAGAGATGTTTTGTCTGGAGTACTTCAACAACAAAGAGTTTGTCGACGTGGCTAAAGAAAAGAAAAACGACGACGCTGTGAATATACTGCACAAGTTAAAGACTGAAGAGCTCTTGAAAGTCTTCAATTAAAATTCGTCCTTTCAGTCTTTTTTGGCGGAGGCGTTACCTTCAAGTTAATAAATAAAATAGAAACGGCACTTTTCTCACAAATTAAGTGATTAGACACGAGAAAGATTCTGGAGAAAAAAAAGAAATAAGAGTTAGAAATGAAAGGGAAAGAAAAAAAAACTCGAATTCATTGCCAAAATGCTGCGTGGAACGCATGCAGTACTACTCATTTTGAGTGCTATGTCAAAGGATTCAACGTAGAAAGGGGAAAAAACAAGAAAAAACTGCAGAAGCATTCTCTCCCCCTCCCTTCAGCTTTTCTATTCGAAAGAATACAAAAATTTTTAGTTTGAAATGTCTGTTTCTTCGAAAGAAAAGTCGGGTTGCAAGCTCTATGTAATAATAATAAAAATAAATAAAACAACAAGCAAAAAAAACAAGCTACTTCATACAGTTCAGTAAGAATATTTTATAAATGTTTTTTTTTTTTTTTTTTCCTTTTTATTCTTTATGTTTACCCTTTTTTCCTTTCACTTCTTCTGCACCCTCATGTACGAAATAAGGAAAAAAAGTTTTCCTTTCTGTGTATTTCAGTGATGGGGCGCCTAGGAATATGTCTTGTAAATTCTATGCGAGCATCAAAAATGTAAGATGCTGGGAGAAAGATATGCGCCGCGTACGGAAGTCAGAACAAGCACTTTCAATATACTCAGTAAAATCAATTCATAAAAACAGAAATCTTAAAGAAGAAGAAAATGTTTATGCTGGTAAGATAAAGAAAGAAAAATTAGCATTGATCTTGGACAGCTTAAAAAGAAAACTGCAAACCATTTGGAACAGTAATGCGCTTTTACTGTTTTTCAAATTAAATTCAAGGGGAAAATGATACAAAAAGAATCATGGTTTAAAATACGTGCATTAAAATAAGTTGATGTAAAAATATATTAATAAAATTCTCTGTTACAAATTGAGTTTTTTAAAATTATATATGTGTTTCGTTTGTAAAATAAGAACAAATGTACACGTTTTTTTTTTAATTTGTTTTTTTACACTTTCGTGTTTGTACTAGTGATTTCAAATTTAAATAAACATTTACAATTTCTAATACATACATTGGCGATTATAAACTATACACTCTTACAAAATATATTGCAAAAAATAATTCATTGCCTTAAAAAGCTCACCTATTAGCTCATCTGAGTGACCTGAAAATTCATATTAAAAATTAAGAAATATTCTTAAGAATTTTTTTAGAAAAAATGACAACAAACATCAATACATCACTGAGATAACCATAGTCATAAGTATTAATTAAATTAAAATAAATTTTGTTAAATTTTATTTAACCACGTTTTTATTTAAAGCTCATTATATTTTTCGAAATAATTAAAAAACAAATTAAATAAAATTGAATAATTCAATAATAAATCATGTTAAAAATTTAATTACAACATATATTTTTGTAAAATAAATTTCTGAAAAATAATTAAAAATGTAGCTCTTCATCATCTTAGAAACTTTCCAAAGTAAGGAAAGAACATGTATTGTCCATTTCCCCTCTAAATATTTAGAAATTTTCAGCTTAGATTAAGGATTAAAAATATATACTTTAAAAAAGAGTGTATAGAATAAAATATAATCTGCACACTATGCTTTTTTCAATTCATGATACAAAAGGTTTCAAAGTTCATTGATTCTCATTAATTGAGAAACTTTATATCTAAATCCCTTGTAACTCGTTCCGGGCTTTTGCAGTTAATCTCATTTAATTTCGCATTTCCAAGTTGTTTTTGGACAACCAAAATACTAAAAGCATTGTCTTAAATCATACAGAATTTTAATTACATTTTTTTTAAAAAATAAGGACTAATATGGTTAAAATTTATAATTTTCCTCCCGGATTTTGTTAGAAATATTTCTTTTATGGAAAAAATTACGTATTTTCTTACAATCCAAAAATTTATTAAATAAAAGAAATAAATAAGAACCATAAATATATAAGTGAAATACATTCGAGCCTTTATATAACGAACCTCTATAATGCAAATTTTTCTATATAATGAACTTTTTCCTGGAACCTTAAACATTTCATGATTTTCTTCGTAAAATAATCTCTCTATATCAAAGTGCATTTTCTATGTAACGAACCTTTTCTTTTGTTATTCAATTTTTTTCCTCCCTATTTTTAAAGTATTTCTGAACATTTCAAGTTATTCTCTCTTTAACACTTTTTATGGTGGTCATATATGTTGAACTGGTTTTATTAGATCCTAACTCGCCGAGAGCAATATAGTTCTGGACGTTTCATCCAAGAAGTGCAACTTTTAACCCCTATTGTCCAGTTTACTAGAAACAGCTTCGAGATATCCCCTTTCACACTTAGTGGAGGTGCCCCGTGCCCTCGAATTCTAGTTATAAAATAATGAATGTTTAATGTTACTTGTATGCTTTAAATTAGAAAAAGTCCTTAAAATTCATTAGTTTTTATTTAAAATTATTTTCTTGATATTGAAAATGCAGTTACACATTCGACATTTTTTTTTCTTGTTTTCCTTGCATTTTTTCTTTCGTTCTTTCTTTCTTTTTCTTTTTTTATTTGATGGGTAAGATATATAAAATAAACATATAAACATATATTAATTTTAAAAAAGGTGTAAATAATTACTTTTTTTAATATATAGTGTTTATGAATTTAAAATTTGTTTTATGTGATTTATATAAAGTATATTAAAGGATGAACCTCTATATAACGAAATTTCTATATAACGAACTTTTTTTTGGGATTTAGCGACTTCGTTATATAATGGTCCGATTGTATATATATTATGTTCAAGTGTTATCGTAAATCTGTGAAACCAATGGAATTAAACCATATTACTTACTGATATGTTAAAAAAATGAATGTTTGATACTAAAACTAAATCACTTATACATAAATTAATTTGATTAACTTCTTTGTAAAGAACCAATGCAACATTTTTATTAAATAATTAACTAACATCTGAACCTATTTATTCAGTTGCACCTATATTATATTTGTCATTCTATCTTATAATAAAGCCAAATTTTTGAACTAATTAGCTAGCGAACTAATAGCAAAACTCGTTATATTTATCTTAATTGATGCATCGGTTTTCTGATAATTCAAGGGGCACACTTTCCTGTTATTTGATATAGTACAGAGCTCTCTCTTAATAGAGATTTATGCTACTTCCGCATACGAGAGATATATCAAGTTAGTTAGTGCCTTCGATCGATCAAGTGATAGAGCACAAACGTGAAAAATAGATGGCGTAAAGCTTAGCTTGTTAAGCTGTTATTTGTGTCTAAGAAAAGAAGCGTACGTTGCTCAAGAAAACACATGACGCGATTCTGAGAATTTACTGAATACTCCTAAAACGACCAGAACCTTGAAGTTGGTCTTTAAAGTAACCTCATAAATTATGCAGAATGACAAATGGTAACTATAAGCCAAGTAATCTTATCCCGTCCTTTAGCATGGTAATTCGCTTTTTGTGTTAAAATCTCGGAAGCTTCAAAAGCCATATTCAGTGGATTCGCATTTACTTTAACGTAAATACGACAGTAGGTATATATAATAACTAAATCAACAGCTAAATGGCTGTAGTACAGGAAGATATATCTAGGAATTGTAACGCTTTCCGGAAATGCAACTGATTCCAAACTTAAACAGTCATAGACAAAGTTTTAGCTGTGATAAAAGCTACTTTTGCCGCTGTGAAATGAGTTAGAGATATAGGATTAAAGTGCTTAAAAACTCCAATTTTGATTCAAAATAGAGTAAATTGTCGGCAGAAGAGGATATTTAAACTTTTGTTGATTTGACTTGAAAACCTGTAGGTGAATTTATTTCTATCTTGAATGCTACCAATTTGTCCAATTTCAGTCTAAAAGGTAGTTTAAATATTATTTTAATGCTTAGTATGCTAAAAAGCACTTAAAGATAAAACTGTATTTAAGCAAATAAGGCATGTTTCGAAAATATTTGTATTTGTACTCGTGTTTAAACATAAGAAAAATTTTTTTTTATCTTCAGTGATTAATTCTAGAAGTATTAAGTGGATTGAGGCCAAGTGCTCATGGACACGAATTCGTGACCGGCATTGTTTCTGTCTTGCTGAGAATCCGAGTCTTAATGCCCTTAAAGATTCATTGTATAGAAAGGTCAATTGCACGATAGATTTGCCCATGCTTAAAGTCCTCGCGGTGACGTGGTGTGGAAATTTTTAGAATGAGGTGTCATCTAAAGTGCCTTCTTCGTCACTTTATGGTGGTTATTATTTTTTAGATGTTCGTTCTCTAATAGTTCTCGTGTTGTTTCGTAGTGGGACATAATTAAACCCCAGAAGTATTGAATCAAAATTCAATCCAGAAGTATTGAACAGATTTTAATGAAACAACACGTCTTTGTACATAGGTTGATATAATTCAAAAAAGAAATAACATACAACAATCGTAGCACACGTACGTGTTCGTATATATGGCTCATCTGAACTGAACTAAGAGGCACAACAGCTCATGAGGGCCAAAGCTTACTTTGACTATTTCAGTATACGTAACCTTAGACGTTGGGTGCATGTGCAGATGTTTCAGTCAAGTGGTCAATCTGACGCAAACCCCTAGTGTTCAGTTCCCAAGCAAGCTTGGTACTCATTTATCAACCCATTAAAGGGATAAAAGGCTGAGTTGACCTTGCCCAAGCCGGGATTTGAACCCCGGACCTGTGGCGTGGAAGCACGATTTGCTATTCTCAGCCACTGGGCTTCATATGGCTCATCAGCCCTAGAAAATGTAAGAGAAAGGTGCCAAAGGGGAAAAAATTAATTTATAGGAAGTAGACATCTTGCCATGAATTCCTGTTTTAAATAAGACATTTTATGTGTCCTTGTAATAATGAGTCCCACTCCTCCGGGACAGCTGTTTTCAGGTCCTAGATGGTTCTAGGAGGGAGAAGACGAGTTGTAATTATCCTTCTAGGAATAAAGGTTCTTTTACTATAAAAGTGCTTAAATAACGATAAAATGAAAGGTATCTCTGCTATCATAAGTTTTACATTTTAAAATAAGATTCTCAGCATTTAATTTTAAATCTAAGCGATCTGCTTTGTTTGTGTAATCATTGGTTTTTATTAAATTTAAATATGCAGGATAAAAATTAAAATTAGGATACATGCACACACATACGTATATATTATACGTTACAATTTTATATATATTGAGCAAAACTTTTCTGTCTATTCAGAATAAGGGAATTAACTTTTGCGTAACCACGTTCTAAAAGTAGTGTTTTAATCAAATTATTTTGTTTAAAATTGCAAGAAACTACGATTCCAGACAAGAGGAAAGCTTTTTTTAAAAATATATTTATAAAAAGGGGTGATTTAATAAATTGTTGGCATTTAAAATATAATATATAAAAAGAGAATTCATCAATACAATGAATATAAAGGCGTTTAGAAAATCTTTCTCTCATAGAAGCATTTTAAAGGGTTTCATGACTTTATTTATCATAAAATGAATGAAAAAATTTGCAAATATATATATATATGCATTTATATATATATATTTTTAAAGAAAAATGTACGGAAACGCTAATAAATAATTCATAGTAAAATGTTTATTGACGTAAAACTCAGAATAGGTGGTACGGGAAACATTTTTAATAAATATATTTCCTCTGTAAATTTCTCATTTCCCAAGAAATTTTTTCTTATATATTACCTAGACAACACAAAATACTGCATTTATGAAAAAATTAAAAATCAAATTCACAAAATACCTGCTTATCTTGTAATATTTTTTCAGTTAACCTTTAACGTTGAGATTTTTTGCACGTTCACTGCATTGTAAAACATACTATATCATCACACTAATGTAAGAAAATATCCTTTGCTTAAATTACGTTGTTCGCTTCTTATTTTAGTTAACACGAAGAAGTATACACCATATTTTTATCTAGGTAGTATATGCCTATAAATATTGCTCCAGTTAGTATGCTTATCAGAATAAAATGTATTATCCTTTGTATTAACTACTTGTTTTCAAAAAAGTGAATTTTCCAAGTCATAATTTTAATCATGTGTTCAGAATAAAAACTTTTTAATTTTTCTTCTGTATTATTGTATGTATTGGGTTTCTATGAATCTATTTTGTGATTCATCTCAACTATAGTATCCCGGTTCATACAAAGACAGGAAAGTAATCAGATAAAGAACTTGACCGTTTTTTTATTCATCGAACATATTTACAGTTTCAGAGAAATAAAAAAAAAGTATTTTTCACTTAAGGTAAAGAGAACGAATAAATTATAATAAAAAAGGGAAATAAAATTGAAACTGCTATTTAATTTAAGCATAAATTTTAACTCGATTTATTATCATCACATCTTTGATTGCAATGTATCTTTTTCGTAGCTTCAATTTCTTATAGCCTATTCCATTAGCCCAAGTCATTACTTTACATTTGCTTAATAAGTAATCTTTCTAATAAGTTCTAATAAGTAATAATTCTAAATAAGTTTCATAACGTAAGAGCTTCTATAAGAAATTACAAAATACAGCTCTTTTCAGTTCTTACCTGTTAACTTCGGCGTATAAATATAGATTTGAAGGTAGAAGTATAATCAACAAAGGATAATTAAATCATACAAATAATATTATCATAAGAGAACATCTCGCGATATAACCTACATTATTAAAAGAAAACGTGTGCTTGTTTATGATCTACATAACGAAAAGATGAAAAGTTTCAGACACAGGAAATTCGATATGCTGAGGATAATGTTAGTAAGTACCTCAAAGAAATTTTTTCAAATTAACTTTAAATTATTTATCATTATTATTCAATCTTGAAATGATTTTTAATAAACTTTGGAACTTGTTTTTCGAAAGAAACGTCGCACAATTACGAATCTTGCACTATCAGAAAGATCCAAGTTTTATTGAGACATTTTATTTTGACCACGGAAATTAGATGATTTCTGGAAATCACATATTAACATATACAGGATATGTTATAGATTCTTACACCGAATGGGATATCCTCTTAAAAATGGGCTTGGTTCCAAAATCAGCCAAGGAGTTCTACGCCTTCTTAACTGCTTTCTGAACACCATATGATCTGTCAAAACCCATAAACGTCAATCATTTGACAGAACATTCTCGTTTTCAAACGAAAAGGATATAAAAAATTTCTGTTTCTTCCTTACTTTCTTAACCGCTAAGATTCTACAACTCAGCAGGTGTACAACACGCTTTCTTGTTTTTGTCCGACGAAACATGGCAATGCCAATCAGTGAAGGGAGAGGAATTCAGCGCCTTACGAAAGTAACGTCCTGAAGAAGTTTCTTTTAAAAAAAATATCAGTCTCTTAAAGTTAAGAGTTAATATTAAAGTCTTATGTTTTCTGGCTGTTTTGTTAATATTTGTTTCAAAGCTCTAGTCCAGGGGTCGGCAATCTTTTAGCTCTGGCATGCCAAACCAATCTACCACTATGATTCAGCGTGCCACACAGTAGGACATTTTTGAAACATTTCGATTCCCGCGATAATGCATGCAGAGTTAGAGAATAGAGGTCAATATTATAGGTATTTACAAAACTATTATATATTAGTTTTGCATCATTTAAAGATATTTCTTAGCATAAAAATAAACAGCATAAAATATAATTATTTCTTCAACAAAAATAAAGAAATTTAAATAGTACATATCTACATGATGTATTTTGAAGTAAATTTATTGAAATAAGAAAAGTCAACATAAAATAAGTATATTTTCCTTCATTAAAGTTAAATAAAAAGATAAATAAAAGATTTAATGCGAACCTCGGGCTTGCACCGTTCTACTTTCATATCGCAAAATCGGGGGTATCATGTGAGACTTGCAATTTGACACGATTTTGACCATCCAGTTGTTAAACAATTTCTTTGCGGACACGAAATATTTTTCATATGAGGAAAGATTTTTTACTTAGATATATAGAACCAAAAGCGGAAAGTAGAGTACACGTAATTTTCTCTGTTTAAACAATTAAATCTCTCCAGCAATGACATTCAATAATTTACGAAATTGCTGTAAATTTATCTTGAAAGTTGTCTTTTAGATTTTTTTCGTAATTCCGTAAATATCATTAATCCTGAAGATTTTTGTCAAATAAGATCCACTACAAATACATTAACTTCCAACCACTCAAAAATTGACAAATTTGTTGAGTAGTGTAGAGTGTCACTGAGAATTGTACCGCGTGCCACATGTGGCATGCGTGCCATAGGTTGCAGACTCCTCCTCTAGCCTCATGAAAAACGATTTCCCCATCAAGTAAATAAATAAATATTCCATATTGTTTTATGAACAACAATGATTTTACAAACAAAAGCTTTCTGCTAAGAAACATTGAATAGACTAAAATAAATGTTAATTGCATACGCATTCGAAAGCTGTATTAATATTGTAAGAACGAAAAATACTCTATTTGTCTTCCTAACTACTATAAAAAAAATTAAGGATAAGAAAATTAAAAGAGTAAGCAAAACTCATACAGCTTAGCAGATAAAAGTTTACGGCTTGGTGATCTAACGGCTTTGTTGTACGGTCATTGAGATCAGCACTTGGAAGAAATCCAAACATTCATTTGAAGAAGCCTAATTTTACTCAAGCATTTGCAATGGAGGAGAAAAAACAGCTTTTCGTTGTTTGTTGGTAAGAAAATTAGATTGTGTGCTGCTATTATTGAATTCAAAGTCGATTTAATGAACTCAATTACCATGTAAATTCTTAGAAAAGTATTTGCAATGTTCGCTAAACCAATATTTACGAACTACCTTTCTATTAAATAAATGTTAAAAATAATATAAGAAACACTCAAGAGTCTATTATTTAAACTTTATGATTGGGATTAACAACTGTAACATAACCGTTTTTGTAGGGTTTTGTCACGAATTGATTTTAAATCTCGTGTTCCAAAGTAATTCATAAATGATGTTTACGTTAATTTTAACATCAGTCTCTAGAAAGTAATTGCTACTCAAAAATTATGTTAATAAATATATAACTACTTTCTTCTTGTTTTAATTTCATTTGTCTTATTAAAACTATATTAATCACACATTAAAAAATCGAATTTATAACCCGACTTATATATTACATTCAATTAACATCATTATGTTCTAACAAAAGTGTAACTTATGGATATTTTATGATCAGCCTATTTACTTTTTGTCCAAAATAGCTTTTTTCTGAGTATGTGCTACATTTAACATCTGTTTTTCTGTATTTTTATGAACAGTTTGTTTCTCACTCAATATTTTTTCATTGTAGAGATTTTTATTGCTCATTTCTGAACATAAACGCTTCAATTTTCTAATAGGCTGCCTTTATAACTGTTTTTTTACGACCAGCATTACATACATCAGCTACTAAAAAAATATGGTTACCATGGTAACGTTCATTTGTAGTTTACTATTTACGACCCCTGGATATGCCATTCTTACTAAATAAAAACGGAAAGTAAGTTCAAAAAAGAAAATTTCTTGTATATACAGTGAAGCCTTTTTTACGATCTGACGAGACCGTAACTATTTTATACGAACTGTTTGAAATTTTTCTTATTCTCTATTTTTACATTCTGTAACTCGGTTTTGCGTACCCTTAAAATATTTTTGGAAATAGTTAAAATTGAAGAAATATTATTTCAGTATTAAAATTTTTAGAAGCTTCAACATTGCTTGGTTACCAAAGTTATATTTAAAATAAAAATAAGTACTATATCCTAAAATTCTTAACAGATTAAACAAAATACAACCTAGAACCTAGAAGGAAAGCTATTACTTTTTTAAATATCATTTATTATTCAAAAATATAATGATTATTTTTAGTGTTCTTTTTTAAATGATAAGTATTTTTCAGATCAATTATTTGATAAAGTTTTTTTTTTTTACATTCATTTTATTTCATCATTATTCTATAAATGGGGAAAATATGAAAAAAATACAACGTATTACAAAGCAATCTTATTCATCTATAGCAGTGCTTCTCAAACTTTCAATGTTTGCGACCCAATATTCAAACAGAGTTTCCATCGCGCCCCCTTCTATACAAGAACAATGTTTTGAATTCAATAATACTATACGTTGACGCTAAAGCTATAATACTATTTTAATCACTTAAGTGTCACTGACGTATATATACGTCTCAATCAGCCAAACGTTATTTGTTCCGGACGTATATATACGTCGTTCCGAAGTATGATCTTTTCTGTACACTGCAACCCATAAAATTATTTCGAAGGTTTTGGAATGCAATAAAAGGATTTTGACAGAGTTTACGAAGGATTTGCATATTTATTCTTTTCCCCATCCAATACATCACATGCTCCACATAGCGCGTCTATGTGGAAAACGGTGTCATTGGGGAGCGAATTGCATAACTTTTAATCAGCAGTTAAAAGGTTAATTATAAATATGTAAATTATTAAGATAATTGTTAATTTTTGTATATAGTTTTATGTATGAAAAGCCCATGGGGTCACTGGTAACTATTGAACTTGTTCTTAACTTAGTATTGTTAAATTATTTGTAAAATACATCGTGCAGTACTGATACATTTATGAGTGTATTATATCAGTGTAAATGCGTATTTCATTTTTTATTATGTCAGAATGTCTTTTCTTTTTTGTTTACTTTCAGTAAATTAATATATTTTTTAAAATAATCTTTGGTTTTCGACTTTTCAATATGCTCGCGCTCCCCTCGTAGAGCTATCATGCCCCCCTGGGGGGGGGCGCGCCCCACAGTTTGAGAAACGCTGATCTATAGTTTTAGATCACAACTAAGTGATTTAAAAATAAAAAGACATTCCATGTATTTATATACCTTCCATACATAATTATAAATTCCAATTATTTGAATAAATAAGGCTTAATAATGTATCAAAAATTGTAAAAATTTCAAATGATTTCACTAATTTTTTAATTTAGCAATACATTAATTAAATTTATTGTTATATAGTATCTTCCTTTCATAAAAAGTGATCATCTTTCTGAAGATTTATTTTTATGAAACATTTCAATATCTTAAACCTCAGTCATAAATACTTAATAAATTAATAAATCTAAAACAATAATAATTTAAATTTAATCAAATTGAATTAAGGTAATAGGAATGAATTTTAAAGGAAAACTTTCAAGTATAATTCATTGCTTTACGAAATGAGAAAATTAAAGTAAATCAAATGTTACTTTCTGAGATTTTTTTTTTTTTTCAGTTCCTAAATTTTTTATTTTTCTTTTCGTATAATTTACTCAATAAAAATAAAAACCTAGCTTTTTTTTAAGATGAAAATTTTCATACATAATAAAAAAACTACATGTATGTGTGTGTGTTTCTCATGAATATTTTTTTAAAAATTTCCTTTACATCTTCCTAAATTTTAGTTCATGTGTGAAAAAAAAAAATAAAAATTTTAACTTAAAAAAAAAAAGATTGAGATAAACATTTTTTTAAAAAAATTGAAGGCATGTTGATTAGTTAAAAAGCCATTGTTAAGATAGTTAAAAACAAATAAACAATGTAAGCCATATTCTTCAACCTTTTTTTTAAAAAAAATAACTACTTTTTATGTATCTATAAAACAAAACATATCTGCTTTTTAACTTGTAGCCATATTTTATCTTCAAAATATAATGAAAGTTCCGACAAAAGTATTTTCCGCCAGTCATTATTGAAACCAAATTATGATCGCAAAAAATGAATGAATCCCAGAGGCAGTTTAAAACCGATGAGAAAAAAAAAATTTAAAAATATCTAATGGGGATATTAATGGAGTGTAATAAAATTTACACGCTTGAACCAAAGATTATGAATTTAAAATCACAGATCATTAAATTCATGGAAGGAGTTATATTTTAATGGGCCGAGAAATGTGAAAACAAGAAGCAGACCGCTGATAACAAATTTCGTGATTGATTTTACCGCTAATTTTCAATTTTGATCGAAATACTTTTTCTTTGTTCTAATGATGTTTTTAATGATCTTTAGCATTGTTGAAAAAGTTTAAAGCTGTAAAGGCATTAAGACAGTAAACGGAAACTGAAGAAAAGGCATTCTTAAAAGAAATGAAAATGGATTTATTTCTTTTTCTCGTTGAAATGAAATGATAGAGAAAGATGGTTTTACGAAATAAAAACATTATTAATCCTTCGTTAGTTCATTTTGCTTCAACAATAACAGTTTTTATAGGGCCTTTTTCAGTGTTTTCATTCACCTTTTTTCATCATTCTTCTCAATTTATTTTGAAAACTTTCTTGCTTAAAATATAAATATTGTAACGTTATATTCCATTTAAAAATATTTTAGTTACCATTTATAAAAGTTTACCATTAAAAACAATAAAACTCAGCACATTTTTTTTCAAGGCTCTGCTTTATTTTATGAAATCTGTGATGAGTAGTAAAAGGCAAGAGAGCTATCTGAATACATAATATATTTAATATATTATGAATTAAATTTACGTTCAACTTTAACTTCCTTCATGGTATTGTCACTACAAAGTACACAGAATGATAAATTGATAGTTAACCTCAGTAGAAACATTTAACTATAGTTTCACATTAATCATATCCTTATGTCAAAGTGATATTTGACATCTGCAATGCATGTAATTAATCGACCGTTATGCATTTTTATATGCCACGGATTTTTTTTTAGATGTTCATTAAACTTATTTTCATCTAATAAATGAACGATACGCGCGTATTTATTTTACTTCATGAAAGCCGAGTGGTACTTTTTTTTGTACAGTAATGCAGTTTTGTACTATTTGTTGACTAAAATGAACCATTTTACGCACTTAAGTTAATAAACAGATGAAAAATTAGTAGTTAAATTAAAATATTTGGAGAAGAAATATCGTTAAAAATAATAGGATTCGGAATCTGGGAACATAAACATCAGCTATATTTGCTACTTGAAATAAAAAAAAAACATGTTTTTTCCCTCATTCATTTATTAAATGTGTTTTTTAAACAAGTTATGCTCCTATTTATTAATGCAGGTGAGATGTAAAATATTTCCTGAATGGAAAGTTGCATGAGTAAGAAAATAATGAAAAATTTACAATTCGGGTTACCACACAGTACTGGAACAGAATTTTTAAAGGGTATCAGTAGTTGAAAATTTTATAGGCTAAAACCTTATCTAAGTAGATTGGAGCTGCCCTAAACTTTCTTTTTCTTCCTTCCTCTGAAACACACACTTTTCATTCATTTAACATATACCTATCACAATGAAAATAAAGTACGATACATTCCTACACAACATTAATCTTATATACATTTAAACTAATATCAGTTGTTATAATTTGAGATAACGCGATTTCCAAACCAATATGTTGAGAACTCAATTGAATGTCGGTAATTTAATACATCTAACAAATGATTTTCAGTTCACATAGGGTACACTTTACGACAAAACACGCATTGTAAAACAACTCAACAGGCTTTTAGCAAAACTTGCTTTCTGAAAACTACCTTGAAACTGAAAAAGTCCCTTCATTGCCGAGAAGGTAAAATTTCTTTCGTAAAAATAAGAAACAAGACTAGATAATCACAAAGCAGTAATATTAAAGTTTTAAAGTGGAAATTAAATTAGCCATTAAATTCACGAAGCAAACTCAACAAGTCCTTTAGATCTAGAAATTTCGAACAAAATGCCCCAAATCTCAAATCAATTGGGTGCTTGAAAGAGAAGGTCACCCTTTGATCCAACCAATTTAATGCATTTTTAAGTAACTCAGTACCTTTGATCATCCCAAATTAAATCTAAAGATCTATTTTATTCTATTTACGAACCTCATTGAGACCGCCATTTGCGAGAAATTAGCTCTCTTTACAAGTAATCAACTCTTATAAATTATTTCAGAAGATAAACTCACATCTCGTCTTCTAAAAGTATTGCAAAAATAAACAGGAGAACTATTTCAATCTGTATGAAATACAAATTTAAATTTCAGTTTCTGTTGAATTTATTAAATAAATGGACAGAGATATATAGAATTTAAGTTCTATAATATGAAGGCAAAAATTGCTTTTGTTATTGAATTTAGAATAATTAAAACTATTTAAGAAATACAGTTTATTCGTGATACCAATTTTGATAAACGTAAAGGTCTCAGTATGTAAAAAATCTAACGTGTAGGTGGAGATAATAAATACGAAGGCAGATACTTCTTTTTTAGCAAAATTTGATCGAATTAAAAGTATCCTTTTTTTTATTAAAGTACGGTTACTGACTACATTCGGAACCATGATTTTACAAAAGCATCTAAAGAAAAAATTTAAATATTTTTAGCTTCAACTGAATTAGAATTAAGATATAAAATTGTTTCAAGAATATTATTATTACAGAGAAAACTATTTAAATGTAATATTTTGGCAAAAGGACATCGTTTCAATACATTCTCCTTTTCTGGAAAATGCTTTTATAATAATAATATGTTTCCTATGTTAAGGCTTCTTTACAGAGCTCTATCAATTAAAATAATAACCGGGTGTTTTTTTATAAAAAATTCTCTACTTTAATATATTAAAATATGAATAA
>BMAV01017016.1:842326-862629 GCA_019973955.1 Trichonephila inaurata madagascariensis | reverse complement strand
CTCTTTTTTGTAATTAATTTTCTTTTCCGTACATTTGTTGAGGAGTAAAGCATTTTTATCCTCTCCACAGATATCTGCATCCATATCTCTCCCTACCCCTCCCCAAAAAATCTGTGTTTTCCGGCGGGAGTTAGTGTGGTGTGGTTTAAATATATATATATATTTTAAATAATAAAATTGTCTGATACATTTTACTATTTTTCATGAAATACTGTATTAACTTTTAACCAAAAACTTTTTCAGGTGCCTCAAAGGAGAAGAATTCTTACACAAGAAGAAATTTTGCAAGTGATGAATAAATCAGATTGAAATGATCAGAACTTAGTTATCTCTCGGATGATGACAATGCTGCGAACAAAACATATGAATTACGTATATTGGAAGGAGAATAAAAGTCAGATGAGAGCAATGAAGAAAACATGGAAATATTTGCAATGGAAAGAAAACTTTGGATCATTCTTTACCATAAATGTCTCCTGAGTCCATTCATTTCATTGTTTTAGCTGTTGCAAATTCTTGGTTTCTGTGCAAACTAGATGCAATATCAAATAAAATTTCTCAAAATATCAAAGTGGATCGCATAAAATTTAAGTTATAGATAGTTGAAGCGTTATCAGCCTCTCCAACTACTAACAAAAGTATTTTAACTGACGATGAAGATAACAGTGTGTAATTCCACTCGCAAAAAGATCGAAGCGTTATAATCCACCTGCTATACATGTCATGGTTTTTATCCTGGCCCTTAAAGGATAAAAGGTTTGACATGTATAGCTATTTTTGATGTGTTGATAACATTTCAAGGCTTTGCACAAGTGCAGATTTGAAAACTACGAAAGCAGTTCGAAAACATGTGAAAAATGCAATGGTCATTTATACTTGTCAAAAACAAAACAAAAGATTTTTACCATAAATAAATCATGAATTAATAAAAGAGTTAATTATACATCAATAATTTCCTTATTTGTAACAATTTTAGTTGAATTAAGATTGTTTCTTCTATCAACTTATAGAGCTAAAAATGTATAACTCGTAAAATTTCATAGGTGACCTGTTTCACAGGTAAAGTCCAACCCGCACGATCGTGTGGGTACCGTCTACGTTCCAGGGGAGGGGGAATTTTTTTATTATTTTTCCCGGTGTCATTGGGGTCCATATAGTATTAATAACCAGAAGAATTTAATACTTGAAGATAAAAATAATTCGGGTCTTAAAGGGATAATATATCAACAAACAAATCAATCAGATATACTAGAATTATACATGTAATTATAAAGTAGGCAATAATAATATGGAAGAGAATTTTCAACCTAAACGTCTCTATAACTACTGTATAAATTAAATAGTCAATTAAAAATTAGTTCAAAATAAAGAAAAGAAATTTAAATAGAGTTAAATATATATATATATATATATTGCGATACGAAAAGAAGTATTAAAATCTATCGGAAGAGTTTAAAATAGTTGGTTAAGTACATATAAGTTTATTAAGCACTTTTATATATATATATTTAAACCATATTCCATTCAGTTTTCACATTAATAACTTTCAATGTTCACTGCTGTCAAAAATACTTGCTTTAATTGCCATTCCTTTTATCCCTATTAGTTTGAAGTCTCATAAATATTCAATAAGCTTGAATTTAAGCAACAATTTTAAAGATTTTTAAATTGTTTACAACCATAATGTTACACACTGTCCACATAATTGCATCCAAGGCGAAATACAACATATCCTTTGACTCTTAATTTATAAAAGAATGTAGCTAAAGTGTATAATGCATGGTACAATATTTGAGAGAATTAACACAGTTACTCTCGTTCTCCTATTAATAACTTTCAAATTAACGACACCGTCTAATGACATGCATCCGGAAAGAGCACCGAATCTCTTTCTACCCACTCTATTTATTTTTAAATTCTTTATTTAAAAAGTCTCTCCTAACCTTAATCACATATGTCTGAGTAAGAAACGTGGATTAAACTCATTTATGAAAATTAGTTAATTCGATAACGCCTGGAGGTAATTTAGATAGATTTTTGCAAATGACGGAATCTTCCGACAATTTTCTCTCGAATACGACCCATATACATTACTTACGATTTCCAAAGTTTACTTCAAAAGAAAATAATACACACATCCACACAACCTGGAATTTCTTCTTTCTTTCTTCTAAAACACTCCAATAAATGAGTTTTAAGCCAGAGTTTTACAAATGTTCGTCTTCGTAACTTGTATCATTAAGAAAATAACTTCAGTTTATTTACATTCGATTTTTAATTTGACTGTTACAACACCTATTAAGTATAAAATTTTCATAGTTTTTATTTTCTGTGCGATAATTATTATTTGAAAAATTTAATTGTATAATTTTGTCACTATTTTTTTTAAAGAGTTATTTAAAAAAAAATTTCACGCTTTAGTTAAAATATATTTTATATATTTTAGTCTACGTCAGTGAAGCTGAGCACCATATTTAGAAATTTTAGACCACCCTAGTGAAGTAAAGTAAATACAAGTAATATAAAAAAAAAATTTTTAAGTTAATTCCTACTTAGGTCAGGAAAGAAAATTTTTATTTTAATTACTTTTTATCAAAAAATTACAATTAATATAAATATGTATATACAAATGAGAGAATCACAATATTAAGTGGCAAAATAGAAAGTGATTTTCCTTTCGATATATGGTGTTGGACTATTATTTTTTTGTTACTATTTATTCATTAATTAAATACAATTAATGAGTTGATATATTTGAAGAAACTATATTAACATCAAGTGTGTCATACATTACAAGTTTAAAAACTGTATTTGAACTTGAGTGGATGAATAAAAAGTATTTTATTGACGATTAAAAACTTAAACAAGATGTATATATATATATATATAGGAAGATTGTGAACTAATAGTACGAATTGAATTTTAAAAAAAAAGCAATAGTTTAGAAAGTAATAAAAATGTATTGTAAAAAATTTCATTTGAATTTTCTAATAAACTTAGACTTTTTTAAAAAATTTTAATCAAGCATTCTAAACAGTACCTTTTTTAATAAATAACACATAATTTCATGCATCATGATAAGTTTTATGTATCATACGATAAATTCATTAATACACACGAGATGATACATAAAATTATAATTATGGAGAAAAAAAATAATCACACCTTTCCCTTGTGGGTATTATATAATTACCCGCAAGTATTGCGCTATATAATAGAGTACTACTAACACACACAAATACTGTACACAAGCATTGTACTAAATGCCTTATTATATTTAAGGTATAAAAAGTGGCTTATTTCTTTTAAATATATTTTAAGGAGGCGAAACGCTTTATTAATTTCAGCAGATTTTTTTTTTTTTTATTTTCCATGATTTTCTTTTAACTTCAGTATTTTATTGTATAATTTTAATAATTCTAAGATATCATTCTTTGAATGAATACTTTAGAATTTCTATCCACACTGCTTTGAGTAGTGAAAGAACTTTGAAACAACACTCAACACTGCTTTGAGCTTTGAAAATTACTATTACCAGTATTATAGTAATATTCGCTATAAACAACGCTTAAAAAAATATTCAATTAAGAATATAAACTTTCTTTTATACTTAAAACAGTATTTTAAGAACGGATTATTTCATTTTTCTTACATCGCCAATACATAAAACATGATTTATGCTTGTTAACATTTCAGAAAATACACAGCATTTTTTTTCCTTTATGAAGTCTCACTGAAAGAAGAGCTTAAAGGGAAAACACAGTTGCTCATACTTCGATCGATAGCCCTTTATTTGATATCTTTCGAGTCTGTAATAAACTAACTTACTGTTGACCCGTAAGGCCGGTACTTACAGCGGTATATAGAAAAAGGTAGCTTACGGTCTGTTTACAGTGAACAATAGGATCAAGTGCAAAGCTAGTCGTACGTGAAAATTGAGATGGAAACTTACACAATTGGATATGTTCTTTAGTAGAAACAATATTTCATTTCGAAGGAAAACTTGGATATTATATTTTTTAAACCAAAGTATAAGTTTGTCACCAGTTGTAAGAAGAAATTAATAGTTATTGAAGAAAAAGTAATAATGATTTAATGGCTTGAATGGCAAGAGAGTTACTAATAATGACCCTCTTTAGTAACAAACTGATTACTTATCATTATTAAAATACATTAAAAAATGGTTTGAACCATTATCACTATTAAAAATATTTATAATTCCAATTTGAGCCCTTATCACTATTAAAAATATCAATAATCACAATTTGAAACCTATAATTATTAAAAATATCAATAATCACAATTTCAACACTTATCACTGTTTCAACTCTAATTATTGACCGGAAGAAGATATGTATTTATAATTTATTCAGGAAATGGTTAGTCTCATTAAATAACAGCAAATAATACTGGTATTGAATTATTGTAAGCAGTTAAAAAATTATATCTTTTCGTATTTTGTTTCAGAATGAAATCATTTTTTAGACTTTAGTTCAGAAAGCAAGTGAAAAAAAGGTAACTATACTAGGCAGGCAAACACGTTGAATATTTCCTATTTATTTTAGTTTAAATTTCTATTTATTTAACAATTTTCTATCAACTTCATAATTTACTTCTACGCAAAAAAAATTTGTTAAACAAGAAAGCACATTTTTAAAAGCCTTTTCATGGAATAAATATTTGGTTTAAATTATAAATATTTATTCAAATGAATTTAAGATTAAACTATAAAAACTGAATTTTTATAAACCATTTCTTTTATCAAAATACACATTTCTTGATTCATATATGCGTTGGAAATGAAATATAATATTTTTTTTTTCTGGTTCACTTCATGAAACGTCTTTTGAGATAATCACTTGCAATGATGTCATTTTTCAGGATCGAAAGAGAAAAAATCATTTAAATCTCAATTTCAAAATATTTCTTCGAACCTATTCTTATTTGTGTATTTTGATATTTCTTAAGTGATTAACTAATGAGTTCAGAGTAAACACACATTCGGTTCTAAGAATAATTGTTCTATATTAAATTTTCTTTAATTATTTTTGAGGTTTCTATTTGTCATAATCTATAAATCATTTTGTTTATAATATTTACGTAGCCAATGTGTGAATTGGTCTCACACATTATATATATATATATATATATATATATATATATAGTATATGTAAATGTGTGTGTGTGTGTATTTTTGGAACTAATTTATTGAAAAGTTTTCTTTTTTATTTAGATGCTTAATTTTCCAGCTTAGGCTAATAGATAAATTTTTTACTTCGTATTTGGCATTGGTAACCAATTTTAGTTTTTTGTACTATTCTTCAAGTATGTTTATAATTTTTCGCATTCACACTAGGTGTTGCTGAATTCGACCTACAAATTCAGATGGGAGATAGTAGGCAGCACGAAGACGGACATCAAATCACCATAGAACATAGGGTCGAAAACCATGTTTAATCGGAGTAATTCTCAAAACAGTTATGAAGGGTGTGATGACGAGTGGAATGAAAAAGAACAATAAGATATATATAAGAAATACATTTATTAGACGTAAATCATGCTTCCAATACAAACAATTTATAATAGGTTGAAGTGTGAAATGCAACGACAAGTGATTGTGACAGGATTTGTTCGAAGTGGCGGGGCTGCGAAAGTCAAAGCACAGCTGACATCAACGGGCGAATTGTCGTTGGACGCGTACAAGCAAACCAAGTGTGCTGGCAGTGTCGTCTGAAGTGACGACAATCCATGCCATGAGATCTTTCACTGTAGCCACTGGCGTCTCATACACTGCAGAAGAAGGGATTAAGGTCCGGGGAGCGTAGAGGCCAAGGAACAAGTCCACCGCATCCAGTCCACTTCTCGGGACATGTAGCATGGAGATGGTTACGGACCGCACTCGATGTGTTGATGCACCATCATGCATGAACCACACTTACTGGTGCGCAGTGGCCGGTATTCCCTGCAGCAACTCGGGGAGAAGTGATAAATTTGCATACGTGTAGGTTTTTCTTCAACCTTTTACCACAGCGCTCTATATCCCCGCATTCATTTGACCACTCACAACGCTCATCGTCCTGCTCGCTCATCGACCACCCGACGTTTACTATTATCGTGATTTTTACCAACTGAACGTGGTTTGCGACCCCTTGTTCTGTGGTGATTTGCCTTCCCTGTGCTGACTAGTATCACTCCTCTGGGTTTATCAGTCGAATTCGGTAGCACCTTGTAGAATCTTTTTCTTAGACTATTTTATCTTTTTGTAGCTCAGTGATTTCGCTAAATATATAGGAAGGTTGAATGGTCTTGAGACAATGTTCAACACTACAAGCTTAGTTCCTAAGGCTAAGAGTTTGATACTATACTGTTGTGGCTATTTTTTATTTTTTACCAAGAATGTCTAATTACATTTCTCTTTATTGCTTTGTTTTATTAGATTTTATGGTAATTTAGTATATGATTAATAATTATTTGTGTATGTATGTGTGCGTGTGCGTTTGTGTGTGTGCGTGTGTTACCTACCTTGGGATTCCTGTAATAATTGTAGCCAAATATACTATACAGTCCTTATGGCTCTCTAGTTTATTTTATGTACATATTACTTTCAATTTATTTTAATGTACTTTTTTAAGGTTTATAACTCAATAAATATTTATCGTAAGTTTTTAACGTAGGTTCAATGGCAGATTATAGCTTAAAATGTCAAAACAAAAATTAGGGACGTATAACTTCTTTTGATAATGCGTCTATAAAATGATAAAGTATAACATTATCGATACAACGTAGTTAAAACAAATTTACAATTTTACGAGCATTTATAAAGTAACGATCAATGTCATAATATTTTATGTAGCATATTATTATTATTATTTATTGAGCTACATTTTACGCTCATAATGTCTTAAAAGTTTATTTGCTTAAAAGCTTATTCAAACTTTTGCACAGTTATTTTTTACAGAATGATGCATTTGAAAATAATGTTAAAAAAATAATTTTTATTGGCAATATTATAAAAATCTTTAAGATGATCTGATTTGTAAATTTTAATTTTAAGATTGAATTTTTAAAATAAGTTTTGTTTAATGCAAAAAAATTTAAGTTAAAAATTCAAGATATTTAAATAAACTATATCTAATTTGTAAATTGATAAAATAATGTGGATCCAAAATTATTTTAGAGATTTTTTATCACATAATTACTTTTTATCTAATTTTTTCCCTTCTTAAATTAAATATCTTTATTAATTTAATTGGGAATATACATATTTAATAATATATCAATACAGAAAATGAATGAATGAATAATTTCTGAAAGCATGTAAGTATTGATACATATTAAGGGATTTGTATTCTATAATTTTAAAACTTTGTAATCGTTCAACTGGTTGATTTGATGCTTTCTGGTTACATAAATTACAATAATAATCAAATTATAAAGGTTACGCACACACACAAAAGTTATTCACTTTCGTCAGAAAATTATTCCTAATTTTTTAATCCATGATCTTAAAAATTTAAAAAAAAAAAAAAGACTTTAATGTAAACAAAAAAAAATATTAACAATAAACCAATAAAAGAATAATTAAAGAAATAAACGTAAAAGAATTCTAAGGAAATCTTACATTTTGCCCATTATTTTAAGAAAAATGTAAAATTATCAGTAAAATTAGCGTGTTTTTTTTTTTTTTTTTTGTACTCTTACTAATCATATTTTCATAAATTTACAACTTATTAAATCTATAAGATTATGAAGCTTGTAACAGTTATAACATCATCAAAGCAGAAGAAAGACCCCTAAGTGACTCATACTAGTAAAATGTATTTGTTCTAAGGTCACAGGAAGAAAACTATTTACAGTAAATGTTTTATTTGCTGAATTGCAGAGTTAAGCAATGAGCCTTACTAATTGATGTTAGTTTGAATAAAATGTCTCACTGTTCATGATAAAAAGCTGATTTGTCAAATGGGCTGGTAGAACACCTAGCTCGACCCTTCTTTGTTACTATTTTTTTTTCTTCTTTTTTACTTTTATTCCAATTACTTAGCGTTTCTCATTCCGCCACAATGATTTTGTTTCTTTTTCAAAGCCCGTGATAAAAGATCAATTTAAAAGTTTTTTGTTTGGTCCAATACATTCGTCGTAACAAAAAAAAATTTCAAGTCAAAATGAAGAGATTACGATAAATGGGAAGAGCTTCGAAGCATGCTTTTTGTTGATTCTTTTAGCTTTGGTTTTGAAAATACATGCAATTTAGATTATGTTGAATCAAAGAAACCCAAGCACGCTATGCTGAAACTTCCTTGCACTGAGAAATTGGCGGTGATTTTGTCTATAAGACTGATAAACATTTAGATAAAAAAAAATACGAAATAATTCATCATAGTAATAGTAGTAGTAGAATTGAACGTCAGAGTTTCGTATTTAGTTCATAGAAGAAAAAGAACGCTGGTGATGACACGTTTTTTTTTTATTATTATGTTTCAAAAGTGACAAATATAATGCTTAGATTGCGTATCCCTTAAGAGTACTCTAGGATAAGATACACGTTCAAAAATCCCATTTTCAAAATTAATTTAAAAAAACAATGCATATTTTTCGGAATCTAACAATGCTTAACACTTATATATGTCGGTTGATAAAATAACCCTAAAATGTGAAAAATGAAATTGATAAAAATGTAAACAAATGGCTAGGCATCTTTCGATACATTTTAAAAGGATAGTTCCTCTAGTGTTTGATCTATGTAAACATTTTTTTTTCTCATTTGAAAGAAACAAAAATATTTTTCTCTGCATAAAGTCTAATATTTTTTTAACATATGAAAATGAAAAAAAATAATGTATTAAAAATTTCAAAGTACTATTATTTTTTCGAAGAAATTGTACAGTTATTTATGTAAAAAACCGAATAACTCTGTGTTTGTCTATTATTTTATATGTCGTGTCAAATATTTTATTCATTCTAGAAACATTTTTATCAAAAATGGTACCTAAATGATAAGTACTAAAAAATTATATTCATGTTCAGCTAAAACAAAGTAAGAAAGGAAAAAAACTTTTGAACTTAAAATAACTTTTGTAACTGCAGAGAACTAGTAAAGTATCACTATAAGGCAAACAAAAAAAATGTAGGTAAATTTCAATCAAGTGTATAATACATGAAAACACACACTGCTCTTTTTAGTTTTTAGCATATTTTGCGTTTAGGAGTTACATTTTTTTTAAAAAAACTGTCCCATAATGTAGTTCCTAATTTTTTATACTCCTATACAAAATACCTAGGCATATAGTGAGCCTATTTTTTTCGCTTTAAATAGTGCCTAGCTTTAAAAAAATAATTTTATGCATAAAAAAGACAAAAATTTAAATGTTTTCAAAATTTCAAAGTTCCATAATTTTTTTAAGGAAAGAATTCTAACATTTTATTAAGAAAATAAGCTCATTACATTTTATGAATTGTTTTATAAATGGGTGAACAATATTTTGCATATTTAGGACATTCTTTTTTTTTAAGAAAAAAGGGTATTTAAACATAAGTATGTCTTTGTGATCTCGAAAATTTTGACCGAGTTAAATTAAAGAGGGAAAAACTTTTGAACTAAAAATGTACTTTTGCAGTTCTTCAAAAAGTTTAAAATCTCATTATTAAGCACACAAAAAAATCTAAGCGTTGCTGGAAACTTTGAAAGATATACCTTACAAAAAACAAGGAGTCTTTATTTTAGCATTTTATTCTTACAAGAATGTCCTTGTACTCTCAAATGAAAAAAAAAGTATGTTTGGTTATGAAAGCAGACGGGATTACAATACTCTCAGCTAAAACAGAAGTTTCATTAAGTATTCGACTTTTTAATCAATATTTTAGGCAAGCACCCGTGGTTTATTAAAATATTAATATAGGGGTTATTTCACTAAATTACGCCCTAATTCAGCTTAAAATCCAAATTCTGTCGATAGGTTCTGAAATTAAATGTTAATTATGCAGCCACTCTCTTATTACAAGATCTCAATAAATAAAAAATAATTTTGGAGGTTCGGAATTAAAATGAAATTGAAGTTCAACATACGTATATACAATATCCGAAAACGAAGAAGAGAAAAAGATTTTTAATTATGCAATGAAAAAAGTTTTCTTATCAGAATAAAACTAGATAATTTTAACGAACACCGGCTCTGAATTAAAATTCTTTTCTCAATTCCAATCATAAAATATATTAAGAACAAATATCCATTCATTCATCTCCTTTGTTTCAAAAAAAATATCGCATCTTTCTTTTCTTCCGATGATACCGTTAAAAAGACTCCTGGAATATTAATAAACATTAATAACGTGTAATCAGCTTTTAGAATTCTTTCTTATTTGCGGGGTATTCAAAAGCATTGGGAAGTTACGCTCGTCTCCATTTCCCGAGCTGAATATAATTCTTACAGAAATTGTTAATAAGACCGAAATTACATGTTGCCTTTGACACCACCTGCACGAAATCATAAGTACTTTTATATCTGGAATCCTAAGTAATTACTTTTGAGAGAAGCGTTCCAAATGTAGTATATGTGGCTGGTAAATAAGGAAACTAATTAGTTTTCTCAATGATTTTTATATTTTCTTTGTATCTTTTTTCTTTTTTGGGGGGGGGGGGGCTGTTCCGTAGGAACAATTAAAGAACAAGGTCTGTGAAATAAAGTAAAAAAAAAAATAGTAATATTCCGTATTTTAGATTTTTCATGTTAGTTTAAAAAGCTTATAAATACATTTATCTTAAATTTTCAAAAAAAGACAGTTAACTCTGCCGTGTACTTCGTTTTATACAAATATTCGTTGCACAAATGGCCTCGCAGAAAATGAACGAAAAATGCAATTAAAGTATTTAGGAACAATAAAAATAATTTTAGAAACATGTTTTGTTCAGTTGCTTTCACTTCAGCTAAACATTTGTGAAAGAATTATTTATGAGTTAAGTACTTTATGAGCATTTTGAATATAATGAACAATAAACAACGGGGCTTGTTAAAAATATTGTTATAAACAATGTAGTTTACACTTAAGACAATGTTCTGCATATTAATGTGTCAGATACAGAATTAAATTATTTTATTGACAGAAAGGCATGAAAAAAACAGCATGTGCGTACTTTCTTTGCAAACAACTATTTTCAGCGAATAACAGAAATACGGCTCACCATAAAATTCCTAACATTTCATGATCCCAACTGAATTTTTTTATATAAATTGTCCTATAGTATTGGCTACAAAGAATATGAAAAAATGATATATTGTGCTCATGTATAGTAAAAAATTATTTTGTTTAACTGCTCATATCTGGTTGAATGTCGATCATTTGATTGTGTCTGTGTAATATTTCTGTTTTATGCTGTGAATACTGCTGTAAACTTTCTGAAATTTGATTACAAACTCTGAATATTATGCTCAAAAAAAGTCTGAACAATTTCGAATAGTTTTTGAAAAAAATATTTCTTTTTTTTTATAAACTCAAGAGATATTTTAATGATTTTTTTTCTCTCTTTCTACGTATTAGTACAATAAATTCTCAAGTCACTAAAACTTCACTGGAAGCTACGAACTTAAGTTTGCTCTTAGCATGCTCTTTTAAAAAATATTTCGCTCCGAATGGGTGGCGCAGTTGGTTTGTCACTGGCCTTCTGCACCCAAGGTTGCGGGCTCGACCCCGGCCGAAGTCGGTGGATTTTCATGATGCAGAAAATCGACAGCGGCCATGTCGTATGTTTATGCGGCATGTAAAAAATCCCTTGGGTGCCCTCGGCAAAACTAAATTCCTAAGTTCAATTTTGCATCGTCAGAGCTCAAGTGCCTCCCTCTGGGGAGGAAACTGGGCGTCAAAATTACTTACAGCAATTGGTGTCGCCTATATGGTGCCGAAATTAAAAAAGTGATACCAGCTCCTGGGGAATGGACTAGGGCTGCAAAGGTAAAAAATACCAATACGCAGCCCCATTGAAGAACAAAAAAATAAAACATTTTGTTAAATATTTGTCTAGAAATTGGAAAAAAATGACTAAAATCCAAATTTCTGGTAATTTTTGGTAATGTACATATATGTATATATATATATATATATATATATATATATACGTTGGCGAGTGATAAGTTTTCTTTATTATTTTATTACATTATGAGCTGATTCATGTCAAAGTTGTTGGATAGATGAGGCATCATTTGGTATTTGGGTACTCAACTTTTATTGACGATCACAAACACATATAAGAAAAACTGGATTACATTTAGCGTAGTGACATTACAAAAGCAAGCAGTGGCGGGTGATATGTCGAGGGACAAGAAAAAGGCATAGTTTCCTTGGAAAAGAGAGCTTTTATATGAAGAGGCAACCAGAAGTTCCAAAATCTGCATGACTTCGGTGGACGGGGCTTGTGAGTGGTGAAAAGGTCTTACTTCAAATACTCTTGATTTTTATAAGAGATACAGTCTCAATTAAACCCCGTTAGGCGTGCAAGCTAGCTTATTGTTTATGCGTGAGTCCTAAAGGGTTAGGACCATTATGCGCAAATTAAAAAGTTACTTAGAAGAAAATTAAAGGGCGCTATATAGATGCAATAAAAATTAAATAGACACTATTACTTTAATATAATTGTTTACAAGGCTCTTAATCTGAGGGTTATAACATAAAGCAAATCTCTACTTAAGGAATAGAAAGGGGGAAGAAATAAAAGAAAAGAGAAAATATTTATGAAATAAAATGCGTGTTGCAACGTAAATTTAGAAAATACCTAAGTCTTTATCCGCCCTTAATACATCTAAGATTCAGCGCCAGTTACTATGTAAAAATAAAATGTATTAATATTTCCTATTCACACGGCTGATATAAATTCAACTCCGACTATTTATCCCAACTATTCATCTATCTCTTCTGATTTCTTTCAAGAGGAATTTTGTAAGCAAAATCTAGAAGATGGAATTTAATGTCATTCATAATTTATTAGAAATAACTAATTTTTGTCCACAACACAGTCTGCTCACTGGAAAAAACAGCGTTTGCACAGCAAAATAAAATCATACTAAATGCCATACTAAGTATGAGAATGAGTCTCGCAATTCTTAATATAATTTATTTCTTTTTAATCTGGTCTTTTTAGTCATTTAATCCTTTTCATTTGCTTGCTTTCAAATTTTAAGATAATTAGATGTTTATTTCGTTAACGTTTGTTGTATTTTCTTACCAAAAATAAAGGCCGGTGGCCGAGTGGTCATAGTCACGAACCTGTGGCCGGTGATGCAACTGTCCAGTCGTAGGTTCGAATACTGGTGCCACTGAAGATACACCGTGTAGAGTGTTTACTGCACATTAAACCTTTCGAGGCTCAAAGTCCTCCCGTTGTTAGAGTGGAATACAAATTTAATCTTCGAAAAAAATTTCATAAACATTAGTGAACTCAAAAGCAATTACAAAAAATTCGTGCGAAATATCTTAAATTGGAATATCTTTCTCGGATGCAATATAAGCATTTAAAATTTATCTTCGCGGTGTGGATGGAAAAATCTGTTTCATTTCATCATTAAACTCTAACTCAATTGACTCCATTTGCATTTCAAGAAGGCTGTTCCTGTTAACGTGACTTATAGGAATGAAAATATTTATTATATTTTGTGAACTCTGAGAAACGGCTATCAAATACACCTTTCTTTATTTCATTAGCATATTTCGAGAAATTCTTAGATTGGCTTTTCAAGAAGCTACTTAACTGAGAAAAATATTCAGTATTATTATTTCTAAGTTGGCTTTCACACACAAATGGCAATTTCTTATAAAAAACTTAAATAATATTATACAAGCATCGAAAATTAAGTTATCTTGTCCTTCGAAGACTTTCTGTTTTATATATCTACTAAAAAGGCATACGTCTAATAATTTATCATCACAGCTGCATAACGAAACCGATTCTTTCAGTAACATTTCGCCTTTGTAGAAATCAAGTATTAAACACGAATTTGCAGTCCTACTCACGTATTACAACAATGATACATGCAAATTTTCATTTATTATAATTTTTGCGTATAAGAATATATACATATGGGTCTTCGGAGAGAGTTGTGCCAGCTCAGGTGTTGTCCTTTTCACTTGACCGTGATTCAAAATTACGAGGTTCATCACCAATAGCTCATATATTGTTTTGTAGGGGAACTTTATAGTATATACAGTCGGACCTCTATATAACGAAGTCGCTAAATCCTGGAAAAAAGTTCGTTATATGGAAAATTCGTTATATAGAGGTTTATCCTTTAATATACTTTATAAACCACAAAAAAACAAATTTTAAATTCATAAATACTATATATTAAAAAAGTAATCATTCACACCTTTTTTTTAACTAATTTTTGTTTATTTTATATATCTTACCCATCAAAAAAGAAAGAAAGAAAGAAAAACTGCAAGGAAAACAAGAAAAAAGGATGTCGAAGAAGTCACTGTATTTTCAATATAAAGGAAATAATTTTATACTAAAATGAATGAATTTTAAGGACATTTCATTAAGCATACAAGTAATATTAAACATACATTATTTTATAATTGGGACACGGGACAGCTCCATTGAGGGTGAAAGAGGATATCGAAGATGTTTCTAGTGAGCTGGACAATGGGTGTTACAGGTTGCATTTCTTGGATGAAACGTCCAGAACTCTGTTGCTCTCGGCGAGTTAGGATCTAATAAAACCAGTTCATGATTTATGACCACCATGAAATGTGTTAAAGAGAGAATAACTTGAAATTTTTTTCAGAAATACTTTTAAAAAAAAGGGAGAACAAAAATTGAATCACAAAAGAAAAAGTTCGTTATATAGAAATGCATTTCGCTATAAAGAGGTTATTTTACGAAGTTCGTGAAATGTTCAAGGTTCCAGGAAAATGTTCGCTGTACAGAAAAATTCGCAATACAGAGGTTCGTTATATAGAGGTTCGACTGTATATATATATATATGTATATATCTATACAAACACACATAACGAGAAACAAAATCGCGTGGTGGGCTATACAGTTTAACGTGACAGGATCCCATGCTGCCCAAGGATGCGTATTAAAGAATAAATATATCATAACATTTTTGACTTAGTAGTTATAATTATAACTACTTTTAACATAAATGCTTCAAGCCTAATAAATTTCATTAAATATATAATGGCTAAGAAAACAATTTCATTTACTTCAATTGATATTATTTTTCATTTTTAAAAACTGCTATAAGTGGTTATTAATGTTCTTAACCACTTGCATTAACTACAAGCCGTATCTTTTTTAAACTTTCAAATATACAAAAATAAGTGATGATTATATTTTTGCGGTAGTTTTCCTTTTTGTTAATGCAAAAATTAATATATTTTATGTGTTGCTCTTTCCATTTATTTATCTAAAATAAATCGACCGTAAACACTGTGTATTGTTAAGACAAAAATAAGAAGCGAAACACAAAGGTGAGGCAAGAAATTCGGCAAAAAAAATAAGGCGTATATAGTTCTTTTTTCTATTTTAAATTGATTTCCTGTAGACTGTGTGAGTTCTAACGGCCCAACAAAAACAAAAAAAAAAACCTTTAAAACAAATATGCTTGTCTAAATAAACACTTCGCTTTTTTTTGCATTGTTCAAGTTCGAAGTGAAATGTCAAAATGATTTGATACGCAGGATGTACTTCACACTTTTTCTATCATCCCCTGCTTAAAACGTGAGAAATCTTATTTGCGTCGGATGTTTATAAAACGGAAACCATTCTATGATATTATTCTTAGAAAACGGTTTGCTTTGATTTTGGTTGCATTTTCCCATAATTAGGGCACAAAGGGATGTTTTTTATATGTTTACAGACACGTTTGGTGCGTTTGAATTATTTGCGTGGCACATCCCATCTATTATTATTTCCCCTCGAATAGAATTTTTTGCTTAACTCTTTGTTTAGGTACCGAGGATGCTCTAGTGCGTGATACTAAAAAACTATAATTACCCGTTCAGTACTCTCTTCTTTCAGATTTTTCGGGGATCCAAGGCTTTGGTGATTTCGAAATGCTATGGCTTGGAAATTACCTGTAGTAAAGTTTGTGGAAAATTAGGTGTGGAGTAGTGAACAGTAAAAGACGGGAATTTAGTGGTGTTAAAAAACATACGATATACTAATATCTATCAGTGGTATAACTTTTCGCTGATTAATATACGATATATAATATTTATCACGTAATTTTAGTTTTTTTCATGCTACTTAACCCTTATTTATATATATATATTTGTGAAATAAATCAGGGTGATATAATTAATACTTTAGATTAAAGGGAAAATGTATGAAAAATTATAGTATAAATATATAATATAAAATAATTTAAAAACAGTAGGATAAAAATATCCATCATGATGATGTTTACATCTTAAGGTCAGTACAAAATAAATGAAAAAAATAACATAGTTTTGTATCATTTTTATTCCTGATGATAATTAAATATCAATTATTATTATTATAATTTCATCTGCATCGCGGTACTTGTCCTCAGAATTTTTGTCATCAAGGTCATCTTCTGATAGCCAACCGCCTTCTAACTGGTCCAATAAATCGTAATTGTCCTTCTTTTCTGAACTTGGCTACAAAAATAACATGAAATAAACATATAGTAAAAAGCATTTTCACCATACATTAGAAGTGAAACAACTGCATACCGATGCAAATTTCTGTCACATGGTTTTGAGAAGATTATTTAGACACAAAAGACAGACAGAAACACGAAAAAAACAAACTTTTTTTCTACTCATTATCGCTCTTACTAGCAAAAAATCTCAGATTAGTTATAAAAAAAATATTCAAGAAATGGCACGTTTCTTCCAACCACAACAAATAGCGGAATGACAAGTTCAAATCCACTGCAATGATTACAGCATGTGATTTTTTTTCTACTTTTCTTCGTGCATAGTAGTCATGAAAAAAGTTCCCAGCTACAATCAGTTTATCTATTTTGAATACAGTTTTTTGATCACTATAAGTTATGTTGGAAATTTCCATCATTACGCAAAGAAGGATTAAGTCAAGAGTATTGACGAATTTTTTTTTTTTTTTACCTTCGTTCCAGGAATTTTGCAGGAAATCAAATTTAAACGGTAGCACGATTTAAAAAAAATAATAAAAACATGTAGAAATTATTGAAAATCAAGTTCAATTCAAAAATAAATTTTTCAATATATTTATATATGCACATAATCGTAGCAAACAAAGAGGAGAGCACAAATAATATTAATGTATACACATACCGTATTTACTCGAATCTAAGCCACCATCGATTCTAAGCCTCACCCCGAATTCTCAAAAAAAGTTTGTGAAAAATGAAAAATAGGGTAAAATGGCTATCGATATATAATTTTATGAAATTAAAATAAATTTAAAATGAGAACTAATAAAAAGTGAATAATTAGTAATTTTATCAGAATTATAAACTTTTAAATACATACATGAACCTGCATTTGCTTTAAATACTCCATCCAACAATTTTTTTTCCCTTTGATTCTAAATCTCACCCTACTTTCAGTAGCATTAACATTGGGGAAAAAATGCGGCTTAGATTCGAGTAAATACGGTGTTTACGATAGTTAAATGGGCTTTCGGATGTGTTAAATATGAATCTGCTTGTAAAACCACAATAAGAGGGGAAAAAACTGACAAACAAATGCAAGAAATTATTTCGTTTTAGTATCTTATTTCTCCAAACGCTTTATAAGCCATTTTACCCGCAATGCAATAATTATGGTTTGATGGCAAAAAAGTTGGGTTTCGGTTCATATATCATAGTATGGAGGAAGCTGCAGTTCAGATAAAATAGGGCAACAATACCCTCGCTAGATAAAGAATAGAATTGAGAGAACTATAATCTTTTTGAATAATTCCAAATAGTGAAATCTATTGTTATTAGTACGTTGTTTGGCTATTTTACTACATTATTTAAGGAAATTTACTCCTTAAACTTATAAATAAATTATTTAAGTACCATAGAATTAATCTCTCATTTAAAAAAAATGAAAATCATATATATATAGAATATAGAATAGAATGAAATATAGAATATATATATATAATGAAATCATATTATTTAAGTACCATAGAATTAATCTCTCATTTAAAAAAAAAATGAAAATCATATATATATATAGAATAAAGAATAGAATATAGAATAGAATGAAATATAGAATATATATATATAGAATGAAATCATATTATTTAAGTACCATAGAATTAATCTCTCATTTAAAAAAAAATGAAAATCATATATATATAGATAGATACATTGTACATACTATATATTACTTCCCTTCCATTATTTCTGTAGGGAATTAAATTATTCATTTCTATCAAATTTTGATAAAATACATATTTGTATATATATCTGAAATTAAGGAAATAATAATAATAATAATAATAAAAGGATGAAGAGCAAAAAATAATCGGTCGCTTTTACTGCTTAATATTTACGCGGCTAAAAAGGGAAAAATTATTTTTTACTAAAAAATCAACCAAGTTTTAGAGCCAATTTTATTTTATTTTTTAATTGTACATCATGAGTTAACCCAGAATATTATTGTACATTTTTCTAAATATTCAAAGGTCCTTTTTTTCATGTGGATTATTTTTTTAAATCAATTATCGTGCTCTTTCCAGTGACGTTGAATAATTCTTCACGGTTATGCAATGCAAAGTTTTTCTACTTGCTCATTTTCTTCAATTTCTCCTTCTTCATAAGCTCTTTTAAACTGATGAGAGATTGTCATCTAGAAGGTAAGAATCCCTTTGACTGGTCTCATTCATTGCAAGCAGGTAAGAATCTTATGACATTGGCAGCATCTAGTGAGTAAAAGCTTAATTCCTTTTCTAACTTCATAACGTTTTCTACCCATTTTAGTATCAATGCCGCAAAAATCATCAAAACTAAGAACCAAAACATATTTTTCTGTAAGGTTTTCATATTATTTTCATTCACTTTATTCCATGCATGTCTAATAGCCTTTCGTATGTTGTAATCATTATAAAATGCGATCAAAGTTGGAGCGTTTTCACCATAGGCTGCTTGGAATATCTGTGAAAGCTCCCGTTTGAAACAAAATATCTTAAATGTGAATTAACAGTGTTATTTATGAATTGGAGTATGGAGGTAGTATTTGGGGGAATGAAAATTAATTCTGAGATTAATAAAAAGATTAAAAAGTCCAGTAGAACAGTGATCTTTGACTGTTCATTTGGGCAGTATTATTCTAGTACAGGGATGGCGAAACAGTGGCAAGCGTGCCATTGATGGCAAGCGACACAATATATTGGGCACACCAGTAATCAAAATGGTTTGCATTATATTTCATAATAACAAAGTTCACTATGAAGTATTACGAACAAACGCAAGTGATTGGTCGCGGGGCGGCGGGGAACACACTTGTTTGTTATTGCCTTGCCTTAGTTACGTAGTGGACTACAATTGCTTATGATGCAAAGTTTGTCTACGTCTTCATTGACACAATTGTTTATTTGTGTTATATATACGATATTTAATTGTTATTTAACAGGGCTAGTTCAGCAAAAGAACCAAAAGTGCGAGATAATAAGTGTAACAGAGAATTTCAAATTTGGGGAATCTAGAAATATGGCATTATCAGTAAAGGGGCGGCAAAGCGGTGTGTATTTTACGTTTTGGAATAGTGGTATGCAAAACATTCGTCCGTAAAACGGTATTTTGCAACAAATCCTCTTGTCAAAACAGTGAACCACAGCAAAATAAGTTAATAATATAAGTTACTTAACATCCAATCAGCAACAACACAACTCACACTATTGTTTACTTTAATTTTAATTACACATATAACTTAAACATTTACAACTATACAGTACAAAAGTTATATTTTAGTAGTAAATAAAGAATTTTGTGAGTTGTTAATATTCAGTTTATTATTTTCGCAATAATCACAAGTAAAAATTATTTGACAGCACGTCTACACCTCATTAAACTCTTCTTTAGAAAAAATGGCTCGTTGATCCATAAAAGTTCGCCAACCCTGTTCTAGTAGGAACATTTTGGAACAAATCTTTTTCAAACATAGAAGTAAATCAACAGTGTATTGCCTTTTTTTTACCCTTTTAAAAAGGAAAAGTGGCCGCGGTAGCCGAGTGGTATAGGTATCGGATCGTGGCTTGCCTTGTCACGAGTTCGAGCCCAGTACTACTAAAGACCCGCCGTGTAGGGTAGCGATGCATGTTAAATCTGTCGAGAGCTGAAACGTCCTCCCGTTGGAGTGGTGTGGTAGTT
>BMAV01017016.1:827561-838878 GCA_019973955.1 Trichonephila inaurata madagascariensis | reverse complement strand
TATTTAAAGGTAAAAGCTATTGAGTTGCTAATTAAATCCTACTAAATGCAATTAATCAAAAATTTTTTTACAATAAATCTAAATTATTCCAATTTGTATAAGAAAATGAAGAATTTTGAAGCAAAATATTAGAAATGAAGCCTTCTAAATTTTGATTATGACATTTTCATCAATTTTTTCACCGAAGAGTCTTAGAAGTAATTTATACGAAAAAAAAGCAAAATATAAACAAAGTATTTTTATATACTTTTACTCTCAATTATTCATCTTATTCCTCAATTTTTCAATTTAAGAATTAAAATTTTCAGTTCTATAGAAGAAAACTTCAGCTTCAAATAAGAGTGTGAATTACTTGCTAATTAAGTCCAGAAATCTTAAGAAATATGTTTAAATGTACTCAGAAGCATTTTTACAAAAATTATTCCTTGGTAACTGTATTCAATGAAATATAAGGGCCTAAAAAATTCAATTTTTCTTAAAAATTCTTCTAAATCTACAAAAAAAGAATAACTCTTTTTATAAAATTTGAGATCCAGTAAAATATTGTCTTCAAAACTTTAAATCACTTTAAAATTAATTTTCTTTTATTATTTAAATATACATATGCTTAAAGCTGTAAATTTAAAGGTATAGTTTCTTAAAGACATGTCATAATATTATTTCCGAAATCTAAATAATAAATTGCTAAAATATTTCAACAAATAACAAAAAGTATCCTTAAAAGTCTCTTAAATGCAAATTAAATTATTTTTTGATAAATTCTTTATTTATTTTCCTCTCCCCCCCCCTTTTTTTTAAGTTTATCCTCTTTCAAAAAATAAAGCGTAAATTTCCTGAGATTTAATATAATGATATTTGAAGATACAATAACAGTTCAAAAAAAGAACCAATCTTACAGGATTTCCCCAAATTTATTTCTCTGGGAAGTTTTCTTTTTCAAATTATACCCAGCCAGCAAAATAATCGAAAGCTCACAAAAACAAACTACTTTTCTGTAAATCCTAGCGCATACCTCTGCTTCAATGACCTTTTCTCCAAGTTTCGCATAGCTCAGAAGCAATTTCCGGAAACTAAAGAAAGTTAACTGCTGTGCATTACGCGAAATTCTTTAATTCTCTGCCGCTTGAGTGAAACAGTTACTCTAAACGACACCACAGAGAACAGGGATCGAACTAGCGATCATCATACCTTTAAGTGCACGCTTTCATTTCTTTCTTATAAAGGGGTAGACTGATTTAACAACCCTCATTATTCAACCTGCATGATTCTCCCTCTTTCTGAGTCAGAAGAAATACTAGGTCTCCTTAATGGCTTCTCAAACTTTTCATTCGACTTACCTAAAGACTTACCTTTGGCTTGATACACGTTAAATAAATCAAGGCCCAAAGTCCTTCCGTTGGCATGGTAAGGAAGTTTGGAGACAGAGATACCATCTCAGGTGTCATCCTTGTCACTTGACAGTGGCTCAAAATTATGAGGTCCGTTGACAACAGCCCGCGAGTTATTTCAGAGTGCAGCGTAAATTACATATAAAATCAAATCAAATGAATAGATAAGATGACACTCAATATTTCTTTCAAACTTTTTTTTTAGTTCCTATAGTGATAATTACTCGATATAATTCAATTTTATATCATACAAACTGTAAATATTAAATAAATGTCTTAAAATAAATGCAAACGGGGAATAAAAAAAGAGCGTTTTTTATTATAATGTTGTATTTAGGAGGTGCTTTTTCGTCTTGTTACCCTCTATTTCCGCTTTGAAATATTTTTCGTGAAAAAGTGTACGCGTGAGTTCTTAAGCTTCCATAACTCTACCACAAATGAATCAAGCCTTACCACGATGTGAACTGTTGCTAAAAATTCACCTTTCCAGAAAATTACAAGAAACATCTCGGCTGGCATAGCTGCAAGGAGTTGATCAGACTTATCTAAGTAGTTAACAAGCAATTGTAGCTAATCGGTAAATGCGTTTAGCGAAGCAAAAAGTTCGATCGATGCTGTGCAAAGTAATGAACCGTGAAGTGGACTTGCGCCCCAAGAACGACAGCTAGAACAAATAAAGAAAAGTCACACACCCTCTTGCGACTGCTGTGGACACTTTGGCTCTTTCCTTTCCAACAATTGCACAGCGTCTTCTTGGAAGCGTTAAATATTCCGACATTCTTATCGCGAACTCGGCAAGGAAAAGGCCTGCAAAGGCTAAAAAAAAGGAACCATGGAAAAAAAAGAACATAGCAATGCTTTCTTTCCAGGACTTTTTTTTTTCAAACATAAGGTTGCTTTTGTATCAATGGGAAAGCCTTGCCGGTTTTAACGAATGATGTTTGGTTAAAATTTACAAAGCTTCCGCCATTTCTAAAATGTACCTTTATCGTACCTTGAAAAAAAAAGAAATAAAAGAAAAGATGAAGCAGAAAAAACGGACCATAAAAAGAAAAGAAGCAAATGAGCAACGCATTACAGGGAGCTTTAAACTCGTTCCGTATTTATCATGACTTAAAAAAAATTGTGTATTCAAAAAAGAAAGGAAACATTTTTTTTGTTCAATGTTTTGAATGTTTTATAGGATTAAAAAAGGAGTTGTTTAAATATTTATAATTCACTAAGCAGATAGAAAAGAACATTTTTAATTCGTGTCCTTTATATTTTTGATATGGCTTATTTATTTTAACGCATATCAAATTAAGTCGCTCAGTAATAAATAGATTGTGTTCATCTTTTGTGTTAAGTATCACTTAAGTTCACGTGACTGTTTGGTTTAAGTTGGGTTTTAAGCTTATCTACTTCCTTATTAATGTAAAACATATTTTGTAAAAGTTAACATTCAAGACAAGTATTTTATTTGAAAATTCACTCAGCAGGGTAAAATTTTAAAATTGATCTTCAGAGTATTTCAAAAGCATTTAAGTTAAATGTCTAGGCAAATGAAAAAAAAAATTCAAAAAAAACCTTTCTTTTAAATTTTACTTATTGATTCAAATTTTATTATAATGAAACTTTAATTAATTAATTAATTAAATATACCGAGAAATAGTTTAAAAAGTTACAATTTCACTCTTTTCGTTTGTTTTTATAATAAGAATGTAGAATGTAATGTCTGCTAACCTTATCGTGTTTTTATTATTTAATACTAGAAATTTGTTTGAGAAATCTGTTTCGTTTTTGAAGTATATCAAATTACAAAAAAATCCGTCGTATAACGCGCACTTTTAACACAAGAAATAAAATCGAAATTTATGGATGGGTGTTATACTCCGGGTATAAAAATGAGAGCGTTAAAAAAAAAAATTAAAATATGAGCATATAGAAAAAAATCAGGTTTCTACATAGATCGAAATACTGTTTATTTAAAAGAAATGACATTCCTCTTGTGAGCTTCAAGGGTTGTAGTTCTAGAAATGTACTATTTTTTTTAAAGACCGGGATAATACTTTAAATAATTGATTTCAAAGCATAAGAGGATTGCGTAAGTACATTTCAGGCTTCTTCGTAAAAAAGGAGTTGTGCGTTATACCAAAAATATACCAAAAATTAAAAAATTGCAACTTAAAAGTATAGGTGTGCATTATACGGCGGTGAGTGCTACACGGCGCATTTTACTGAAATAGTTTGGATATTTTCCTTTCCTTTTATTAAACAAACGTATATATTAAAAAAAAATATCGATTTATAATACAAATTGTAAATGAAAAGGTTAACACTAGATTGCCCAAAGGAAGTCTTTTTGACTGCTTTTTAATTTCGATTAGAAAAAAATTACATATATAATTAACAATTTCTTAGAATTTTTTAGAATATATTTTTTTTTCCAAGTGAAGAAATTTTTTTACTGTTAATATTTACTAATAAGTTGATATAAAACTATAAATAATATAAAAAATATTAAAAATTAATTTAAAACAAATTTTTTTACACATTAGTTATTCTTCCACATTCAGTCATTTTGACTGTATTTGGGCATTATAGGTATATACTACGTTTCAGTCTTTTTAGTGTTAAAATTGCTTAAAGGTAGCCTAACCCAGTCTGTTAATTATTCATAAGTTTTGTCTCTTTTAATTGCTAAATGATACTTATAAAAGGAAAAAAAATCATTTATAATATTAACTTAATTTTTTTAAGAAAAAGCGAATTTATTTCTAATATGAGTGGACTTTTATACCTAATGTTCTGAATGCTTTAGAGAAGACAGTGAATTGTTCTAAAAATAACTGTCACTGATTTTCTTTACCCCGCACGCAGAAAAAAAAATCAATAAACTTAAGCAAACATTCCAAAGCTGGCTTACGATAAAGTAATTTGCAATACTTATTAGGATATTCTCAGCTCTGATGTATTGTCTAGAAGAAGCAGTAAAAAATATTTTAAATACATTGGAGGAGATAAAAGTAATTTTTTAAATAGTGTAAAGCTTCTGTTCCCCCCTCTCGAACGTCAATCCCACATTAATACTTTCTCCGAAGAGAACAAAGAGGTCTAAACTTAGAAAGTGTAATTAACTTGTAATTTTCCAGCAGTTCGTATAACCATCGTTTTCAGAATTCAATCACTTTTTTTTTAAACAAAATGATGAAAAAAAGAAAGATATTAGTAAACTTCCACGCGGAAAGCTATAATGAAGTAAAATGAGCTAAGAAGATGAATAATTTTGGAGAGCCGAATTAAACCGCTGTTTTTTATACTTAAAAAAAATGTCGATGAATAAAAAAGGATTTCGGAATCAAGAAATTCGAATCTCACATTTTCTAGTATGCTTAGAAGACATGCAAAATGATTCAAATAAAGAAAAATTAATTAAAAATAAAAATGAGTTGTTTTTGAGAGTGAAAACTTGTTTTTGTTTGAAGGAGACTAATCAAAAATGGAAATAATAACTGGAACGATGTGTTTTTGTCGTTGTTTCGTGCCTGTTTTGAATAGAACTAATTTTGCATTTTTTGTTCTTTCATACTACGAAGAATAATTCGTTAGAAAGAAACATGATCGATTAATATTTCATTAACGTTGCAATTTAAAGCTACTCAAGGGTTCTTGGCGACGGATTTCATAAGTTTAAACCTCATTCAGAAGATTCGGACACAAGTCTAGATACCCCAACTGCCAAATTTATGTACCTTACCTAAGCGAGTAATTTGAGCCTCGACATATTTAAGGTAGCCGACAACCCTAAAATCATTATTTTTTTCAAAAATTGACAAAATTGTTTTATGATTTTATTTTAAATGCCATCTTTTTAGCTTAATAAACATACCAAGTTTTTTTATTTTCTATTCACTAGAACAAAAACTACAAGTGTTTTAGTAAAAGCAGATGCAATAACTTTACACAACATGTCAAACATTAAAATGTGTTATACTCGAAATGTGTTTTTTTTTTTCAAAAAGCTCATACGGGGACAGCGATTGCTCAAAAAGTTTTGAAAATAATTTAATGAAATTTTTTGTGTATGTTTTATGTAACAGTAGAAGTGTTTTGACTTTCAGATTTATCAATCACTGCTTTATTTCAAAATTTATTATATTTTATGTGAATATAATCATTGTGCTCTTTAAAGCAATTTCATATAATCACTAAGATAAAGTGCACTAGTTTTTGTAAAAATTAAAATATCTCTTATCCTGAAGGTCATTTCAAACACGAATAACAAAGTAACACATCAAACTTGAAAATTTGTGAATTTGTTCATAAAATGTTTGTACAGAGAGGGCGCCGTTTATGTAATTTTTTGTACATTTTCACCATTTTTTTCCTATTTTAATAATAATAAACATTTTTATCTTTTCAATTTTAGGATTTTTTTCCCTTAAAATATACTAACTAAATTTAAAAATCACAAAAAAAATCCCCATATCTCCATTTTTTTTTAAAAAAAAAAGTTGTCACAAGTAGTCGGATACCTTAACATGCAGTTACACCAGGACTCGAACCGATGACTCGACCGAAACTTTGTCAGCCACGTATTTACAACGCATGATCACTAGAGATTTAACGAAAATCCAATTACATTTAACTTAGCCTAACAAGATATCACGAGGAGGGGCGTAGCTACTGCCGTATCAGCCGTATCAAAGATACAGAACCCCTTGTAAAAGCGTGGGGTGCTATGTACTACATTTTTACACTATCTCTGCATTTCGGAATAGAACTAGTAAGAAATTATAACAATTCACATCGAGCACCTCACGCTTTTACCGCAATGGCATTAATTTTCTCGTTAATCATTTTATTCTTATATTAAGAATTATTTTTTACTTTTTAGTTGGATTAATTATAGAAGCGTGTTTTTGTTTTGTTTTTTAAACTATAGTTTATTTTTCATTTTTTATTTCGATCTGCTATAAAAGAGTAGTTTTTTTTTAGTTTTTTAAACTATCATTTATTCATTGATTAATTAATCTTTTTTTTAATTTGATGTATTTGTATTAACCATGAGCATTTTCGCTTTAGGGTTGTTACTTAATCTTTTAGTCGCCAGATCTGGAAATGGGAAATTGTTAATCCAGAGGATTCTGATCACATGTCAATGGAACATAATTATTAAATTATTGTATTGTCATCGGTACTTGACAAGTGTGCAAAATTTCGAATTAATCTGACTTTTTAAAGTGGGTAAAAATCGAGTTTAAAGATTCCGTTACATACAGATGAAGCTAATAAAAGAGTGTAAAATTGTAAAATTTTATCAATGGTCTCATTTACAAAGCTCCTATATCCAAAAGAGAGCCCCAAGAAATTTGGATATAGAGCCCAATGAGGACTAGCAATGCCAGGAATCATGAGATCAAAATCTTTCTTTCACTGATAATAAGACAAGATACATATAAATATTAAGAAGAGAGGCTCCCTCACGATTACTTGACAACCACTGCCACAAGAGAAAAAAGCTTGAAGGTAAGAAAAAAGAGACTGCCATCCCAAAGGCTGTTTATAGGAATTTTTGAACCACCTTACCGAAACCAACAGATGAAAGCTTACTACTAAAAATTGTAATTTAAAAAAAAAAAAAAGAAAAAAAGAAATTTAGGATTTGTAGCGATCTTAATGAAAAATTGACTATTAAAAATATTTTTTTTCTTGCATATATCCAAGATACCTCTGTATATTAATTTATTCATAGTCTTTTTTTTTTTTTTAAATTTTCGCTGGCCAAGTAAAACTTTATTTTAATTCAATTATTTTAGCCTAAAAATCTATATTTTTGCTTGTAACTAATAATTTCCATCGAATACACTTTCATTTTCCAGTTAATTATTCAATTTAGCTTTCTAAGAGTTTTGAGAAAATTTGGGTTTTAAAATATTTTAAAAATTTATGTTGAACAGCCTTAAAACCTGTTTTGTTCCCTCAATTTTTAATAAAAATTTGAATCTCTATAAAATAAAAAATACATAAGTAACAGATTCGAAAAATTATACTCTCAAATCTCTCTCTTTAGCAGAACTCCACAGCAAATATTTAAAAAAAAATAACATTAAACAAACATTTCTAAAAAATAATTTGCTAAATAAAATGCAAGTAAGGAAATTCATATTCTTTCTCAGTTCACGAATAAACATTTCGAATCTCTGACATTTTAATAATTAACACGCGACTTATGAAAATAAAGAATAATTCGAGTTCTAAGGAATTTTCACATTCATTAACAATTTCAAAAACAATTTCAAAGCAAGAGATTTACCAGTCAAGAGAAAAATGATAACTTATGAAACTTAACTTAACAAACTGAGAACATTTAAAAGTGCGTCTTCCAATAGCTAAAATACTAACACATCCCATCAAAAGTAATCTCAACTAATTTCGCCTTTCGCTTGGTTATCGATTATCTTGCATACTCTATTTTTCAGTAACTAGTTCCATTAGGATGAATATCCAGCATTCTACAGGGAAAGAAATTTCTGGGAATGAGGAAGGCAATTTTCAGTTAGCTTCTTCACTCTTAATCTGAGAATGAGAACGAAAATATAAAATGCAAATGGCGATAAAAATGGAATTTCTATGAATCTACGAATCACGTAACAGAAAAGACGCTTTGGGGATTTCTTATGCCCTCGTAGCACGGCTCATCAATGTTTCGGCACCGTCTTCAACAAAAGGATCTAAAGATAGACCCCCCACACTCAAATCCCACCCCAAAAAGACCTTTACAGATAAAACTTTATTCTTCCAAAAGAATGCAATAACGATCTTAGAAAGGTGTTTCCTACCGAATTTGAAAAAAAGAAGCGGCGTCTGTTGTTAACACAACAGAGGCAAGGTTAGAAAAAAAAATGGAATTGGGTATGAATATGAAAGATAAAATTCGCGTTTGAATTGAACGTGATATTTTTGCAAGCCCATTACTCACGTCTCATGTTCCACTGGTTATTTATCAGAAAATAAACAAACCTGAATCGCAACGGCAAGGTGGTTATCGAAATCCAATAGCTTGCTACCACTTTAGAACCAACAAACTGAAAAATAATTTCTTCTACCGTTTGTTGAAGAGTAAGGCTATGTTTTTCGATTCGCTAACCCTAATAAATACTCGATCTATGATCGCGAAAGACGAGGAGAGAGGAGGGAGAAACCATCAATTGCAATCTGATTCTGTCTCTTGCCCAAACCCCTTACAAGATACAGCAGTCTAAGTGTCACTCTTGATTTCTCTCTGTCCTCAGTCAAAAACGTGTTGCGTCTTTTGTTCAAGCACAGAGGAAACCATAGTTTATATTTGAAGGGTCTATAAGGAAAAGAAAGAGAGACAGAATTTTTTTTTTCAACTGATGCACACGCGTAGGAGTTTGAAGCCTAATTTTGAGTGAGTGAGTGAGTGAATGTAGGGTTTTATGGCGCAAGAGCCAATTTCGGCTATGCTGCGCCAAACATTCGTTAAAACATGAAAACAATATTAAAATTTACATGAAATATTATATATATATAAAAATGAAAGTTAAAACAATTAAAAATAATTTGTTAAATTAAATATAAAAATCCAATTTTTTTAATAAAAGCAAATAGGTTTTGGTGGGGTTTTTCTCCCACCAAGTCAGGTAAAGTTAAATGAGATGAATTAAAAAAGGTGATACGATAATTATTAAAAACGGGACAATCTATTAAAATATGTTGAACTGAGTACGAGACAGCCTAATTTTGAAATAAAAATCTTAAGCATTAATTTTTAGCATTAAGATATCCAATTACTTGCAACAACTTTTTTTTTTGAAAAAATGTAGATATGGGAATTTTTTTTTATTTTTTTTATTTTTATATTTAGTATGTTTTAAGGAAAAATCCTAAAATTGGAAACAGAAAAAAAAATTATTATAATGGGAAAAAACTAGTGAAAATATACAAAAAATTACTAAAACGGGGCCCGCTCTGTACAAATATTTTATGAATAAATCCTCAATTTTTCAATTTTGATGTGTTACTTTGTTATTCATGTTTGAAATGACCTTCAAGATAAGATATATTTTAATTTTTACAAACACTAGAGCACTTTATCTTAATGATTAAATAAAATTGTTTAAAAAAAACAGCGGTTATATTCACAAAAAGGGCTGTAAATTTTGTAATAAAATAGTGATTGATAATTCTGAAAATCAAAACACTTCCAATGTTATACAGAGCATACACAAATAATTTCATTAAATTATTTTCAAAACCTTTTGAGCAATCACCGTCCCCGTTTGAGCTTTTTGAAAAAAACACATTTCGAGTAAAACGCTTTTTAATGTTTGACATGTTATGTAAATTTATGGCATCTGCTTTTACTAAAACACTTGTAGTTTTTGTTCTAGTTAATGGAAAATAAAATACTTGGTATGTTTATTAAGATAATATGATGGCCTATCAAATAAAATTATAAGGAAAAATTTGTCAATTTTTCAAAAAAATCATGATTTTAGGGTAGCCGGGTACCTTAAATGTAAACTTGAAATCATTTTCAGAGTACAAATTCTGCTTTGACATAACTAAACTGGCATGGTAACAAATATTAATTTTATTTAAAAAATATTAATTCGACCACATGCTTTAATGATCTATTTCGATTAGAGCGTTTGTAGACACTTCAAGTGATAAAAAGTGTGTGTGTGCGTGTATGTGTGTGCATGTGTGTACTGCTGGTCATTAAAATTACAAAAAAAGGAGGGGGATTCTGAATTCTACCTTATTTTAAAAAATGTGATTTTTTTCAATACTTTTGAAATTACTCCAATGTTCATATTTCGTTTATTTTTGTTTTGCTTTGCTAAATCCAAACAAAAAAGGATATTTTCTGTTTAAATCAATTGAAAAAATGTTTTTTATTATTTCGGCTATTTATTCAGTACATCAGAAACAATGTTTACGTAAAACGATAAACAAACAAACAAAAACCAGCTTCCTGTAAAGTTCTCACATTTTAACTTCAAATAACTAAATGTAGTTAATACTTTTAAACTCCTGGAGAATGTTAAAATTTTTTAAAAAAAACTATAATAAATTGAGTAACTTATTTTAAATTATGAAAAATATCCACTCTTTAATACTATCTGTAAGCATTTATAAATAAACCAGTCATGGCAGCCATTGATTGTAAACTCGCAACAAACGTTTTCTTTTCTTCTTCTTTTTTTTTTTTTGCCCTGTTAAGTCACCATAAACTTGAGTCTTGATACCAATGAAGACCTGAGGGGTTTATGCACGTTAAATTAGTCTAGGATAAAAGTCTCCACGTTGATGTGGTGCGGAAGTTTAAAGTGTAGGCTACTAGCTTAGGTGCCATCTTTGTCCCATGACCATAGGTAAATGTTACGAAGTATATCACCATCAACTGTCATTCAGATTTTTTTTTTTTTTTGCAACAATCAGTAAAACAGCATTAGTAATAAGTACTTAACCCCGTTCAAGACTCTCGCCTAGTCGTTTTGACTTTCTGGACTATTCGCAGAAAAGAAATAGTAGTTAAAAGAGAAAAAAATAACGCATAAATAGAGAAGGAAACAAATGTTGAAATACAATTTGGAACTCAATACATTAGAAAAACAAATTAAAATTGATATCAATAGGGTTTCCAATATTTTAATTCAGTTGAACATAATTTGTATTACTGGATGCACTATAAATGCCCTTTTAATACTTTACGATAATAATTCTAGTTCTTTATTAAAAAAACACAAATTGAAAACTATATTACTTCTTTCGGCCATTTGAATGTAGCAATTACTTTCTACATTTTACATTAAATCAATAAGATTTACAACAAAAATTATAACAATCAATACTTTTTTTTTGCGTACATGTGTTGCGTCTCTTTTTTTATGCATTTTCAGTCTTTTTTTTTTTTTTTT
>BMAV01017016.1:807631-822561 GCA_019973955.1 Trichonephila inaurata madagascariensis | reverse complement strand
CGATATCCCCTTTCCCCCTCAATGTAGTTGCCACGTGTCATTGAACTATTACTCGTTCATTCGTAGTGTTGATCAGTAGTACTGGTAACTTCATTTCTTATGGCTCGAAAATGTCAAAACGTAAGTGCTTGAGCATCAAAGAAAAAAATTTAATTCTTAAGAAGTGGATAAATGAGTAAAGAAACTTTCCTTGCAGTTTCTTTTCTTTTTCTTTTTTGATAAGTAAGACATATAAGATAAATGTACATTAATGTAGAAAAAGATGTGAATAATTACTTTTTTTATTACATAGTATTTATTAGTTTAAAATTTGTTTTACGTGGTTTATAAAAAGAACAGAACCTCTATATAACGAATTTTCTATGTAACGAACATTTTTTTCGGGATTTAGCGGCTTCGTTATATAGAGGTACAACTGTGTGTGTTTGTGTTTGTGTGAGGAATCCCCAGCCCTTTATGTGTCAGTTGGGGTAAACTTCCTACCAGAACAACTCAACCTACCTCCCGCATAAGGACTGTGACTTCTACTTCGGTGGACTTACTACTTTTTTTTAACGTCAACACCACGCCAGGGGATGTTATCAGTAGGGTTTAAGTTAAGGAGACTGTTACATACACCCACATATACATATACAGTCAAACCTCCGCATAACAAGCATCTAAACTGTGAATTTTTCTATATAGCGAACTTTTTCCTGGAACCAAGAACATTTCAGGATTTTCTTCATAAAATAACCTCCCTATAGTGTAGCTCGTTTTTTATATAACGAACTTTTTATCTTATGATTCAATTTTTTTCTCCCTATTTTTAAAGTATTTCTGGACATTTCATGTTATTCTCTCTTAACATATTTTATGGTGGTCATAAATCTAGAGCTGGTTTTATTAAGTGCCTAACTCGCCGAGAGCAATAGAATTCTGGGCAAGGATCCATTGCAAAGATGTGAGGCATATTATGAAACAAAGCATTTTTTCTAACAAGAAAACTCAAAAAAAATTAACAGACTTTATGAGTAATTAAATTTTACGTCGCATGTGGTAATGCATGTTAAGAAATTCCAGTTATAAAATAATGTATGTTTAGAATTACTTGTATGCTTTAAATTATGGCCTTAATGTGTCTTTAAAATTCAGTAATTTTAAATGATAAAATTATTTTCTTAATGTTGAAAATACAGTATATTCCAGAACATTCTTTGCTCTCATTTCCCTTGCAGTTTTTCTTCCTTTCAATTTTTTATGGTTAAAATAGATAACATAAATATATATTAATTTACAAAAAGGTGTGAATAATTACTCTTTTAAATATATAGTGCTCATGAATTTAAGATATGTTTTATGGGGTTTATAAAGTATATCGAAAGATGAACCTCTATTTAACAAATTTTCGATACAACAAACTTTTCTTCAGGATTTATCGACTTCGTTATATATAAGTCCGACTGCATATATATATATATAAATGCACATTATTTCTTTAAACAGATCCATTTTTTGAACAGCACTTATATTCCTCGCAAGTTCAATTTAGCATTCTGGTTGCAAAATTTCGGACAGTTCTAACAGTTCTTTATAAGAAAAAAGAAGTACAAGAATTTATCTATGATCTTATTTCGTTATTCATTTAAATTATGAGAAATAAATGAACTCTGATAATAGTCAATTAAATTAATAAAATCAAAGCAATTTAAATACAGACATAACTTAAAATAATGTAGTTATTAATCTGAAATTCGATTTTTTTTTCTTACCAGTAATAATTATAGTTTAGAGAAAGGATGTTTATAAGCAAAAAGATTTATTTCAGAATAACACTCATTCACATGCAAAATACTTTCTTGTAAATGAAATATATTCAATTAACTAAGCATATAAGATCAAAAGTCACAAATCTTAAATATCGATATAAAAAATTCGTAGCAATTATCATGTTTATTATGTCGTAAAATTTATAAAAAGAAATAAGCTTGCAATATTAATAAATACTTATGAAAATTAAATGTATTCATTTCATTTAAGTGAATGACAAAAACTAAAAATCAGAAATATAAATGTAAGCGCTTCAATAACTAAAACTAATTTATCGAAAATTAATTAAAATTATTTTGTGCAAGGTAATAAATAATTGTATATTGGTAAAATAATCATTATTTTATTAAATCATTTATTTCCTTATAACAAGAATAATTCGATAAATCTATCTGATATTAAAAATACTTCATTACGTTAGTAATTAACTATAAATTAAAAAACAGGTAAGTAATTTCCCACTGAATTAAATAAAAGCGGCATTTTTCTTTGATCACAATGAAATCCTAAGTTTTACTTAATCACAAATATATGTTAAAATATAAGCAACAGAATTACTAATGTAAGCTAACTTTTACAAAAGAACAAAACTTCAAAAACTATTTTCTACTTATAATACATTTTTTTATTTATTTTTTCCCATTGAATAAGAGAGACACGTCTTACACTTCAACTAAAATATATATATATAACATGATAAAATACATCGCAAAATACTTTTTTAAAACAAATCCTGTTGTTTAAGATAAAAACTATAAAAGTGCTATATAATATAACATAATTTTCATTATTCCTAATCATTTTTAATGTAAATGTATTTTTAAAGTAATACACGAAAGCTTTTTATTATACATCGAATGCACAAGGCATGTATTTTTAAAAGCGAAGAAAATATATATATTTTTTTCACAGATATGATACATTCTACATACATATTTTCAGTTTTTTTTTTTCTTTCTTAAATTCATAATTTAAATTCTTGGAACTTTTGCAGACAGCTTTAGATTTTCTTAACCTGGGGCTGCTCTATATTCTACTGTTAGCAAAAAAAATTGTCTTTAAAAAAAACCCTGAACAATTATTTTGTAAGGGATTATTGAAATTTCCGATTTTTTCCTTACTGAATTTTAAACTTTAGTATGAGAGAATTATTTATATATTATTAATATCTGAATACTATCCATAAATATGCTACATTTCTATATTATAATTCATTATAGTAAGTCGTGGTTGTATATTATTATTATGAATATAGATATTGTCAAGGTACACGAGTATTTTTTGACTTATAAATTAACAGATAAAATAATTGGGGAAAAAACCAATTCATCCTGTTTAATTTGAACCTAAATGTAGACATATTCACGATCGATTGTTGTGAACTAACGAATAAACAGTAAAAAATAATAATAATAATAATAAAACTGCTACAATATATATATATATATATATATATAGTAAGCATTCTCTATTATAGAGAGATGAATCATAAATAATCAGAAGAACTGAAGCAAGAAAAAATGAGACTGTAGTATAAACCAGACATAAGAATTTAGAAAAGATATATCAAAAATTATAAAAGCAGTAGAATTTAAAAAATATATAAATGCCTTTTTAAGAATATTAAAATTATATAAGTGTATTAATAACTTATAAAAGAATACGAAAGTCTGTATTTACTTATACAAAAAGGAAAAAAAAAAGGGTAAAAAGAAAGAAAAGTATAATGAAAGAAAGTAATAGTCAAAAATTTAATCCATAAGATAAAAAGGTTTGACTATAAGCATTTGCTACATGATTGCAATATATATATATATATAAATATAAGGAGAACTAAAATCTTCCATGATTATATAAAAATTTATGTGCTCAAACTATTATAATTAAATATATGTTTGTTATTATATGTTGTAGAACTGTTATGAGTTTTTTATAAAACCATTTATCTCAAAAAATTACAATGTGTGCCTCTCTGGTTGCTCGGAGAATGTCTAGGCTATGGATAGCAAAATCGAACCAAAAGTTCAAAACCGGTATTCGGTACATTTCAGATCTTAATACTGGGATACCAGTTTTAATACCAGTAGTAAAAATTTTAGGAAAAGAAAGAAAACACAGGTGTTTCTTTGTTTTATTTGCCAGTTTTATTACAGAGTGTAAATATCACAGAAAGTTAATTTGTAACTTATAAATTATAACAGTATATAAAGAATCACAAAAAAAGTATAGGAAAGTGCAAATATCACTATTCAATCTGTGGTACTATTACCAATTTTTGAAATGTGATCTTAAAAAACATAATGCATTAATAGTACTGTTATTAAACCAGGAATATAATTTTGTACAAAAATTATCAGCAGTTGAAAACGTTCTTTCTGCATGTACTCTAAGTTGGTGGTATTGTGTTAACAATACGCGATATACTTTTTCCAGATATTTACCTCTAAATCTCTCATCTTCAAACAAATAGATTGTCATCCCGGGTGGTTTTGGATATAGCTGATTCTGTATTATATTTTGGTTTGCTGGTTTGGTTTTAATTCTAATTTTTGTTCAAGAGACAATTCCTTTTCACTATCGACATTAGTGTCATCATCATCTTCGATAACTGTACCAAATTCTTCTGAATATGGATAAGGTTTGAGTGTAAAAAAATTTAAGAACATTTATTATAAACTTGATCAAATTGATATTAGTTAGATTCTTTTCTTCTGTTTTCATTTTCATGTTTAAAATCATGATGACATGTAAACACAAGTATGATATGCAAATACAATATGAATAATAAACTCCAATTTAAAAAATATCGAAATATATACTTTTTTCTCACCTATAACCTTGTTTTCACAAATACGAATATCAGACTATGAATCCTGCGTGTGTGCAGTATCACTCTGAGCTGTAACAGGATAGTTTTGACCCGACTTCTTGGATGATTCACATATTTTATCACTTCTCTTGATTGTACAATGGAACTTTATATTCACAGTCTAATTCATTTCACCCATTAGAGAGACATAAAACAAAAACGTATACTATTTTGCTATGTTGGAGATCTCGGAACATATATTGGAGACAATTTTAAAAAATGTCTTGTAAATACCAAAAAAACGATATTTAACCTTGGGAATACTGGTATTACAAAATTGTACAAATGATTCAAAATACCGGTATTCGGTATCCCGGTATACAGGTATTGCAATCCGTAGTCAAGACGATATTCCAGCTTTCCCCAAGTGTTCCTTAGCGTGTCTTCAACTACGCTGTTTTTTAAACTTTTCATACCATCACTTTATTGGCTTAGCATCAGGACAACAATGCATCAAGACGACCATAACAGTGTCGAAATTTACGCTGAACATTAATGGGCGAATTCGACTCGTGAATCCAAAGCACACACTTGACTTTCTCTTGAATCGATGCCGTTTTGGCCGAAAATGAAGTCTTCTTTGCAAATGTTCTCCCAAGTGACTTTTGAAGAAGCATTTCCGTCATCTATTGCACAAAAGAGAACGACAAAAACTGATCTATCCAGTGATACAAAAGCTGCATTCTTATATAAAACGGTTATTTTGTCACGAATTTTTATAATCAGGGTAAGACTTTTGGTTCACCCTGTATATATCTTTTATATTTAATTTGCAGTTTTGCTATTCTTACGTAACTTACTTGAAATTTTAAGGGAAAAGGATAATTTATTTTCCTCTTTTTAATTAAATACTTCATATGTTAAGCTTTAAATCGAGCTATAACTGGTGAAATTTTTGTCTCAATACTTACAAAATGACTCCCTTACTTTAGTAATAATACAATGAATCGTGAAAATAGTACAAATGAAAAGTAGTTTATATGTATTAGCAAAATTAAACTACAGTTTATGTATAAGCCTTTGATCATGAACATAAAAATGCATGTTTCTCGTTTAAGCTTTGAAAGGAAAAATTAGCTAAGAGGAAAATATAAGGCTTGTAATATTTTAGAAATAATTTTAATAATGCTTGTAATATTTAAACTTGTACTATTTTTTGGTTAAGTAAACTTATGGAAAATTACCGGAACAAAAAAATTTTTTAACAGCTTTTGTTGGCTAAGATAATTGTAATTCACACGCACACATTCACACACACAAAAAAAAAGTAACTTTGTATTATATTTAACTGTTTGTTCAATAAGAACAATATGCTAAACGAAGTTTTCAAAAACAGCTTTTGTGTCGCAACTTACAGAAAAGAGTTTGATTATCTATTCTATGTACACATTCTACTTATACTTTGGAATATAGCAAGCATTTTTTTTTTTAATTTTCATAAGTGTAATTAGAGTATTGATCTTAAAAATGCAGAACAGAAAATGTTTTATTTGTACAATATTCACGCACGCACACAAATGTGTATCATAATAGGTTTTGTGCAATCTATTTTTCTTTAATTTTTCCTTCACATTTACAGTTTCTCATTTTGCTAATAAAAATATATCGATATATGATAAACATATTCAAAAACATTTTTATTTTATTTTGCTTAAAATATTCCTCCATTATTTGAAAATTTCAAAATAATCACACAAGCAGTTTGTAATCATTAACGTGAGCAATATTATATCTGAAAATGTCAGCTTTTATAAGTAAAACATACTGGTGCTTAATCACGCATAGATGACTTTCTTAACATAACAGTTTTCAACACACACAATAAAAGTTATTTAAAACATGAAAGAGCCTTATGTCGGTTGTCATAAGCAACTAGTCATTACAAACATGTGTGTTTGTGAGTAGTTAGCTTACATTTTACTTCGACAATTATCAATTTTACACAGATTTCAATCAATAATTTTTTCTGAGAAATAGACTTATGGTACTTCTTTTTATAATCTAGTATAAGTAATCTTCTAATATATATATGTTAAACTTTTTTAAGCAAACATGTTAAAGAAAACTATAAAATGGAAAGCATTTTTGAGACTGAAATTTATAAAATTATATCTGGAATACAACCTTAAGTAAAGACATGTATAGAAAACATACTCGTTTAGCTATGTGTTTTAAGTTGATGTAAACATATCCCATAATGGAATTCTTTAGCTCTGAATTTGCGTAAGGAATCAAATACTGAAATATCCATGTCGTACCATTACTGTAAAATAAAAGTAAATTCTTAGCAAGCAATTCAAAACTCTTTAAGAACCTTTTACTTAATATTTTTTGTATAGATTTTTAAGAAATATTCAATGAATTTCACTGAGAATTTAAAAATTGCAAAATTTTTAAGCGTTGTATAAGTTTTAAGTATTTAATTTGGTAGCGAAAGAAATTCTTTTACTCTTTGTTTTTCATTTCTTTTTTTTTTTTATTTGATATAAAGTATTCGGAAACTTTGAAATCGCAGATTTTTGTTGATTGTAATTTCCTGAGGATTTATTGACAATGACCATCACATAGGGTTCATTTAAGAATAGATAAGTTTACCTTGAGTTTGAATTTTTTTCTTAAAAAAAATTTTAAAATTTCATTTAAAATAAACTCATGCTTTACATGTGTGGCTCGAAAATAAAAAGAGGAAATAAATTATAAATGGCTAAGAAAGTCTAAACAGAAGCCGAGATAAGTTGAAAACGTAAATAAATTCTTTGAGAAATGTTGAACACTAAATGCTTTTCCTTTTATTTTACGTGTAGTTGTATGCGATACTAAGGCAGGCAAATTTAGAAAAGAGTAAAAAATATCTCAGAATAGCTGTATACTTGCTCACTAAATCTAATCTCTTACACAAAAAAGTATTTTAACATTAGAATGTGTAAACTAGGATTAGCAGAAGCAAATAATACTTCATTCTTATTCACTGAATAGAAATTTCACAAATTTTACACAACAAATTTCATAAAAATATTATTGATATATTTATGTTCTAACTTAATGCTTAGCAATATGTAACTATGTAGAAAGACAGTGCAGTTCAAAGTACAAAAGTAACTACAATAAAATTTCAAATTCTAGGAGGTTAAATTAGGTGTAAAAGGGAAGGTTTAAACATAACCTCAGGACACCAATCTTTACCCTCATTTCGTTACATAATTGGAAAAAAATAGGAACAGAAAATGCAGTTTTTAAATTTATTTTTGTAAAAACAGATTAATTTCTAAAAATATAAGACCACGTAAAACATTAATCTACTTACTAAGAAATATTCAAGAAATTTAAAATATTATATAGAGAGATCGTAAACTCTATTTATACGTTTAAATGGTAGCATAAAACAAAACAAAAAAAGGTAATATCATTAGTTAAACGATAGCTAGTAGATGATAACCAATAAAAAAAATATCTTTGAGTGTGGGTGTGAACGACATTTTAATCAATAATTCATCACGTATAAAATTTCGTGAACTAGCTATTCGCCTGTTTTATAAACTCAAATGTGAAAAGAGAAGTTGAAGTTTGTATTGGTCAACCGTAGGAAAAGTTAATGGCACTTAAACTGTCAGTTATCTTGAGTGCTTCTGCGCAACTTAATTTATCGAAGTTACTGCGTCAAAACTCAACCCGTATCCTCGTAAATAATGAACAGCAATAAAGAAACAAAACTGCTCTCTCTCTCTCTCTCTTGCATTGGATGATTTATGAATGATTCGCGTCAACTAGACAAGGATCCCGTGGTTTACTCCGGCTTTCAAATTTTGCTCTCTTAATACACACCCTGCAGATCTCTAACTTGTTTTCCGTTTCAATAAAATTTATCCAAAAGGATAGTACCCAAATAATTTTTGGTTACTAACATATTTTAGTTATAGGAGGGGGTGGAATATACTTGTGTTCTATTTCTTAGATGATTTAAAAAGATAATGTGTAAGTGGTATTTTGAATGAATTTTGTATCTTCGTATCAAAATGTATCCCTCTTGAGCTTGCTTTCACCTTTCAAAAATTTTAGCCTGAACACACACAGATGAAGTAGTAAAAATAATTCTTGTCTGTGGATTAAATAGTTATTTTTACTTTTGTTTATTTTTTACGATTGTATAATATAAAGTAAAAGAGAGAGAGAGAGAGAGAGAGTTTAATATATATAAATAATCTTTTCAGAGGGTCAGTTCGCAGCTCGAAACCCTTTGGATAAGCTCGGTTCTCTCAAGTAAGTAAGTAAAATAAAGTGCATGTGGAAACGTTTCTCAAATTGTGGGGCGCGCCCCCTTAGCGGGGCGTAATAATCCTAACAGGGGGCGCAAGCATATGAAAAACTTTAAAAAAAAAGAATTTAAAAAAATTATTAATTTAATGAAATGAAGAAAAACAAAATACATTCTGACATAATAAAAAGTAAAATACATAGTTGCACTGATATAATATACTTACAAATGTATCAGTACTGCATAATGTATTTGATCGTTAATTCATCCATATTATGTTAAAAACAAGTTTAATAATTTCTAGAAACCACCACATGGGCTTGTCATATGCAAAATTTAATACTTATATTGATAATTTGTACGGTCTATAACTAAAGTAGTATTGTAGTTTAACGTGTCAAAGTACATTATTTTTGAATCCAATATATTGTTATTGCATGGAGGGGGCGTGATGAAAATTATGATTGAAAGTCGGTCGGTATTGATGAAAATTATGGTCACCAATATTGAAAGTTTGAGAAGCACTGGTATATGGATATGATCTTTACTTGACACATATTTACAACAAGAAAACATCTTTATTAATTTGTAGTGAGAACAGAGAATTTTAAAATAATCTGGTTACTAACGTAAATCTTTCTTTTGAATGAAAATCAAGATTTTTGCTTTAATCCAGGATAGCGGAGGTCAGGAACTAGAGGTGGGCGTGTCATGAGTTCGTGCCATTGTGTCAGTGAAAGTCCGCCGTGTAGAGGGGCTGATGTACGTAAGATTTGTCGGGGTTCAAAGTCCTCATGCTACCGTGGTGTGAAAGTTAAAAGATTGGAATGCCAACGCAGGTTTCATCTTTGTCACCTGACCGTGCCTCAAAATTACGAGATCCGTCACCAACACTCCTTGTGTTGCTTTATAATGCGACGTGAAATACTCACTCACCTAAGAAAGTAGAAGTTAATATCTTAAATAAATTCTGTGTTTGTTGGATATACCTATACCAGGGGTGGCGAACCATTATGGATCAACATGCCATTTTTTCACAAAAAGTGTCTAGAGACGTATAGACATGCGGTGAAATAATTTTGACTTGCAATTATTGGGAAAACAATAAAACTAAATACGAATAACAAAATACTCTATTTACTACGAAAAAATACTTTTTGCGCTGTATAGTTATAAAAGTTTTAGTTATTCGTGTAATTCAAATTAAAGTAACATTAGTGTGACTTCTGTTGTTGCAGATAGGATGACAAATAAATTATATTAGAATTGTAAGACGTTATACTTTTTGTAGAATACGTGCTGGATTTCAGTCATCTGCTAAACGGTTTCTTAGCAATTAAATATTTTTGCTATGGTTCACTTTTTTTTAACCCGCGACCACTCACGCGGGGTGTTCTGTACACCCCAGCAACAAGAAAATCCTCCCAGGATTCTAAAAAGAATGCGCAGAACCCCGATTTTTTCTGTAGCTGCACATTTTACGTCATTGAACCTTCATGCCTGATGCAATCCTTCTTTCTCGGACGATTGGAATGTAATGACCTTCAAAAGTTTATCTGGGGGACTGAGAACTCCCGCGAGAAGTTGAGCATTTGTATACAGTCTGCTCTGAATGTTTGGAAAATGATTAAAATATTATTTTTCTACTTTCTACTATCATTATCTCATTAATTATAAAGTATATTTATTACGGGTATATACGTTTCACACACACACACACTGGTTTATGAAAAAATATAAAATTATGGGTTTTAAAACGAAAATTTTGTATGCTTAGTTTAAATTAATGTTAGTCTCATTTGTATGCAATAAATTTAATAATTTTATTTGTATAACACAAAAAACATCTTGTACATTATAAATATGTATCATAATGACTTAATTTTATTTTCATAACTAAATACAAGTGTTACAAGTTTGGGGTGTTCTCTACACCCCCCGAGTAACGACGGTAGCAAAAACAGGCGCGAGTGACAGCGGGTTAACAGTAGGGCTTGTGATTTGTTTCAAAATACCGTTTTGCAGACGATGTTAATATCGATATAAAACACATACCGCTTTGTCGCCTTTACTAATAATGCCATGTTTCTCGGTCCACCAAATTTGAAATTCTCTGTTACACTTACTAACTTGCACTTTTTGTTCTTTTGCTGAACTAGCCATGTTAAACAACAGTTAAAAATCGTACATATAACACAGGTAAACTTTAAAATACAGTTATGTCAATAAAATTGATTGAGCTATGCGTAGACAAACTTTACATCATAAGCAATTGTAGTCTGCAACGTAACTAAGGCAAGACAATAACAAACGACTCTGCTCCCTGAACACTCGCGTTTGTTTATAATACTTTATAGTGAATTTTGAAATTTTGAAAAATAAAATACAAACTATTTTGATCACTGACGTGCCAAAAATATTGTGTCGCGTGCCATCAATGGCGTGCGTGCCACTGGTTTGCCATCCCTGACCTATACCATTAATTTACTTTAGTCTCTAAAAATTGAAGTTATTTTTTATTGTTAATCTGTAGTTTAAATTCACAATATTTTTTAGTCAGTCTTTAGAAAAGCATAGAAGAAAATTTCATACAGTATAAAAGAATACGAAAAAATACCCCAAAATACCAGATAAGTACGAAGGTATTGAATTTTTTTGCTTAAATATCTTAATACAAAATACAGTTTTTTTAATGCTCCTATAATTAAATACATTTTATAAATATATCAGTTGGACAATTACGCTAACTAAAATAGATGGGTTGAATCGACCCAATGCGGTCACAGTAGTCAACTGGTCAGGATCGCGAATTCGCAGCCGATATTGTTTCTGCCCTTCTTGAGCTTGTATTCTGAAGCTTCTGCAGACCCACTGGGCAGTCAGCTGTAGCAGCTTAAAATCGTAGTGGCTCAAAATCCTCACGTTGGTATGATGTGTAAGTTTGGAGAGTAGGGGCTAGCTCAGAGATCTTTCTCATTATTTACCGTAGTTCAAAATTACAAGGTCCATCATCACTAGCAATCAGTGCAACACTAATAACCAATCTTCTGGTCTAAATAAGGAGAAAGCTAGCATTTAAGTTATACTTAAATATAATTTGAAAATACAAGCCTCTATCCATCATCATCATAAGCCTATCGTTTGATTATGATCAGGGGATAAAAGCCTTTGTTGCTCCATATACCACGAAATCCATAATTGTAATTTGAATACATGTACAACTTATTTAGTTGTATATTCGATGTAAAACAAGTGCGTGTAAGCCCCTGGAATACATAACTATCCATCTAAGTATAAAACAAGAATTAATATACTTTTACACTTTGTAACCTATAAATCAGGATTTGCAAAATTTTCGCATACAGAGAAGATTATCAATAAACCGAAAAATTATTTTTGCATACAAAAAGTAATCGTTAATTTGAAATTACTTATTATTTAGCCTCTCAACGCAGAAGAATAAAAATTAAAAGTAACCAACTTTATGAGAAGCATGGTTTTCTCAAGAAATGTCTGGGAATCGATTTAAAGTGGTAATTAAGAAAATCTTCCGTTCTACTCTACTGCTATCAGGATTAAGGAAAGAAAAATAACACTCTAGAGTAAACACAAATATCTATGAGTTAATACCTATCATTACTCATCTCTACCCACGCCTCAAACAGAGATTTAAAAGAGGTATTCATCAGAGCTACTATGTTTACAGTTGTAATTAAGTATACTTATTTGAAGAGATAATGATCGATTTGCAAGGGGAGGAAAGAGTTGGAGGTTGGTTGAAAAATTCAACGAGTTGAAGAGATTATTTATGTATCTAATTCCAAAATTAATCTTTATCATAGGTAGAAGAGTAGATGTAGTACTTTGTAGAAGAATTCTTCCTTAAAAGATTTAAGTATAGTAGAAAAATACGGTATTTGTGTGACTTAAATTTAAATTTTTAATATTCAAGGAATTGTATTGAGATATTTTGTAGATTCTTGAAAGATGCCGTATAAATCATAATTTTCATATTCTTGAGATTTAAAATTACCTTATTTCCGATTTTTTCAGACTTTTTATCATTTTAAGGTGCATTTTGGTAAAACTGATCTTTTTTATAAGTTTTTTTTTTTCATGGATCTTTGTCACTGATGTACACAAACCTCTCTTGAGGGGGCGGGGGCAATCTAAAAAACACATAGACGACAACATCTTAGGGGAATCTCTATTAAAAATTAGAAATTTGTTGGTCTATAAGGTGGTGTTAAATCCCCACAACACCCCATCTTCAGTACACCACTGATTTTTGCTGTATATTAGATAGTAGGAACCCGGAAATTTATTAATCAATCAACTGTAATTTTAAAATCTCTCTCGCTTTCCATCCGCAGAAGGAAACATTGACTTCACAAGAACTTTGAATAATATATAACTAAAAATAAATAAGCTATTTGTAATTATCATTTGAAAAATATCATCACTAAAAACCTTTTTCAACCAGGATTTAAATAACCTTTGAAAAATAAACGAAATTTGGTTTTTTATAAAAAAAAATACGTAATGTGTTACAACATTGTATTCAAGTTAGCAAAGAAGCTTAGAATTACACGAAAATGTTTCTCAAATTCAATATTAAAAAAACAGTGGGGACGTTTTCTCCGTAGTGGGATACAGTGGCAAAATAACTTGTAAATTTTGAATTACTGTCACATTTTACAGGAACTGGAGGACTGTTTAAAATGAACCCCATAATTTTCTATTCTTTAGTCCATGATGCATATCAATTTGAAGCGGCTTGGAGAAAAAACCAACCGCGGGAGGTTTCAGAGCTTTTTATTTATTTTTTTCTTTTTTCTGTTCCAGGTAAATTTTTACAAAACAATGATAGATGCTTGAACGATTGTTCAATCAGCGCTTTCTCATCGGAACTTTTGACCGCCACCTCAAATGTAAAGAAAACAGAAAAAAAAGTGCCGACGGAAATGATGCCAAGAAGTGTATGTATGCCTTTCAGTGACTAATGGGAACCACCTATTCTGGATAAAAATGCATCACTTACCTTAAAAGAAATAGAATTCGGGAGAAAAATGTTTAGATTTTTCACGAACTAACTCTCCCTGTTTTACTGATTCGGCAAAATTTCAAAACAAGCTTTTAGAAGTACGCTCGATTTTCTACTGAAGTATGTAAAAGTCAAATATTTGACTATCTTTTTTTTTGAAGAATCCATTTAGCAGATTCCTTAACACGGCTCTTCAAATATTCTTTATCCAGCCTTAAAATCATTTTTATCGGCTTTTAGTATATATTTGAAAGATTCTAGGCTAGCAATGAAAATTGATGTGATATTTCTGGAATTAATTTTTGCGTAGGGAAAATGATTGCCTTGCTTCTTTCTTCTTTTTATGTGTGAAAGCTAAGTCAAACTTCCTAAAATGTGCCTTTTTTTAAATGTTAAGGGTTTAAAAGATATTTAGAACATGTGTTGAAATTTTCAAATTCACATTATTTTGGAAAAAATTCTGTATGTTTAGAAAAGTTAAATGTTTTGTGTGTGTGTGTGTGTGATATACCTAATTTAACTACACGTCCGATAAACATAACTATATTAATCCAGAGTGTAATTTGATTCATATATGGATTTTAAGGCACGTAATTAAAAGGGAAAACTAATTTTTATTTTTTAAAAAAAGGGAATTTATATATACCGTAAAATACGGCGTATAACGCGCACTTTGAACACAAAAATTAGGGGTGCGCGTTATACGCCGGGTATAAAAACGACAGCTTTAAAAATAACAAAAAGGATGTGCATAAAAAAATTTACTTCTAGATGTATCGAAACACTGTTTATTTAAAATAATTTGCCTTATGAACAAGAACAGTTGTAGTTCTAGAAGAATACTATTTTTTCAAAAGTTTGGGATAGTACCTAGAATAAATTACTTCAAAACATAAAAACAATGTATACTAATATTTCAGATTTCTTCGTTAAAAAGGGGGTGCGCGTTATACAGC
>BMAV01017016.1:785022-807231 GCA_019973955.1 Trichonephila inaurata madagascariensis | reverse complement strand
ACATCGCTTCTGACGTTTTGTTCCTGATATTTGCATACGCATGACGTTTCTACTGACTTACGTGTTCCCTCTACTGATCTCCAGACCTCCTTTTCTGCAATTTCATGGCTATCTGCTAAATTTTTACATTGTTGCTTAAGTTTTGCACACCAGTGTATATATCACTTATACTTCAATATATATATATATAACTCTTTTAACTTCCTTCTCTTCAATAACTTTCAGTAACTCTTTTATTTATTTTTTCAATATATTGTAAATTAAACATATTTTCCTAGGGACTTTTCCCAAATTACGTATGAACTTTAATATAACGCGTACCTATCAAACATGATTTATAGTTTTCTCACAAGAATACTTTAATGCATCTTATGTTATTTTCTTTTAAGGAATAATTATTTTTAAAGATTTTAAAATGTGGGCTATTTTAAAAATTTTAAAGTTTAAAACGTTAAAGTGATTTTAAATTTGATCCGTATATTTGTGAATAATTTATCCAAATGAAAGCTACCACCTTATCAAAGACCATTCAAAATCAAAAGTTAAATTAAAAACTTAGATTTAAATCCTGCTTTCAATGAATATTTCCGAAAATTTATTTCATGTGAACTTTTCAATCTTTTAATTTACATCTTGACGGTTATTTAAATATTCAGAAACTTCATTAGACGTGCAGAAGTTCAGATGTACGTTTAAATAATTTAATTGATTTTTTAAGAACTACATGTGATACATATTCTGTAGGCTAAAATATTTAAAGATTATGGAGTGAAAAATAAAACCAGTATAAATAGAGAAAAGAGGGGAAATACTCATTACTTGTTAAAAGTTAATAATAATATAAATTTGCTAACATGCAATGAAAAGACGAAATTTGTACTTTTATTCAGAGTTCGAAATTCTAACGATTTATTTCCCTCTGCGCGTCGCAACTACGAAAAACAACCGTTTTCCAATACTTATTCAGATATTTCCAACCATGCAGCCAGATTAACTCTTCATAACTCAGAATAACAAATTTTGAATCCACTCGTCATCTCATTAACATTCGACTAAACTTCAACTCCAACTTTTAAAGCGAAGAGTCGGGTCTTATAGATGCCGATTTCAATATCGACGGAAAGATCCGGCCGATCTTCAGCTAATTAAAAGCGGATTCACTTTGACCGAATCTTTTAGAAATTTGAAGCGCGTCTTCTCAATATTCGATTTTCAAGATGTCCGTAAGTGAATTTTAGGCATTCCTCAACCCCAGCAAAAGCGTGTGCGAAGTGAAGGAATGAGAGAGATCGTTCCAATCTGTACCTTTCAATCCAGCTTATAGCGTACGTCTTACCATCCTTTTCATTTGCGAGTGCTAGATTTGGCAGTGGATGTACAATCCTGATCTCGCCCTTATGCCGGCGGGGGAGGGGGGAATCTCCGCTATGCAAATAATGTTAAGAAAAGAGGGGTTGTGAATCGCACCAAAATCTCCATATTAAAGAAGGGTTTCGTTGGAATGTCGGAATATGAGAGGCTTCGAAATCCCAAAGATGGAAGAGGTAGGAGAAATAGATCCGGAGGTAGATCACGTATAGGGTGAAAAGAGATCACTGCAATTCTACGCTGTCAGCCATTGTTTATTGATTGTCTAATTATACTCCCTTAATCAGGAGGACATAGGAACTCTTCTTTGTTCTTATCTCTCCATTATGAAAGCGAGCGAGTGTTATATGCCATCACAAGGCTCCGAAATTCGAATACTGGACTTTGATTTATGTTTAAATTATTGTGTTTGTATAGTATTAAATTGCCTTTAAATGCTTCCTTCTTGATCAGATTTAGGCAGATCAGATCAATTTGTATTTATTTTTATCCGTTGATTGATTATGTAAAACTTTTTTAATGTTGATAAGAGTACAAAAGTTTCTCGTGCATTTCATATGGTGCATACTTATGGTATATATTTTGTATTTTCGATTCTTCGCAGTATGCATTATTTTCAAGTTATATGGTGTTACTTTCGTAGAACTAGAAAAAAATAAAATAATTTTGTAAAAATTAAAGACTTAATTCGGAATGAAATTTTACTCAAGTAACTCAAAGGTTTGTTTTATAAGGGTAATAATTTCTTTGATTCATCTACACAAAAATATGATTCAGATTTTAAAATAAGGGATTAATAATAATTTTTTAGCATATGTAGTTTTTTAAATGTATGCTACATTATTATTTTTAAAAAATATGAATTTTAGCATTGTGTATAAGATTTCGTATTAAAATATTTATTCTAAAGCAATTCAGTATAAAAGATATTGAATGTAAATTTACTTTAAAATACGCATACAGGCATTTACAAAATCACTTCTTCGTTTCCCAAAATGAACGCATTATTATTTTTTTTATTTTATTGAAATAAAAACGCACCAGAGATGTATAAATGTTTTATTTTAGTTATGAATCTCATTTTAAACCTTGACCAGTTGAAAGTCTCTGCATTGTCATTTGGTACTTAACAGTTTAAATTTTCTCATTACTCCAAGAGTAATATGTGCACTTGGAGTGGCCTAGTACAATTGTAATGTGCATCGGTTTCTTTATTTACTTTTAAAAAGAACAATAAGAAATTGACATAAAACTGGCATTTTTGTTAAAATACTTAGGTTGTTTTATTTTTGCTTAACTTTCATTATTTTTCCTCCGATTTTTACCTTCTGTATTTTTTAACTGTAGTTAATGAGTTAAATTGGCAAAACAGTGTTGACATTTATTAAATGTTCTTGGAGATTTCATATATTTTTTTCAATCGTTATGACTTAGAAAATGGTATAATTAATTAAAAATAATGCGAAGCTTTGAATTATACAGTGAAACAAGATAAAGTTTACAACTCGTTCCTGGTAACATTACCGAATGGTAGCATCGTTCACACCCAAATATCGAGTGATCCAGCGATTTTACCACCCTCCTTCTATTTTTTTTCAATTGCCCGTTCTCTTTCAAATGGGGACATCTGCTCATATTGCTCACGAATTCGTTTGCTAGATATTGGTACAGTCCACGTGGATCGACAGAACCATATACGCATGGAAGCTATACCTTATCATTTAAATATATCCTCTGCTTTATATACCATTTCGGTGCTGTGTATCAACACGCTAGAGCTCCATCTAGTCACCGGCTGCCAAAAGTTAACCATTGGTATATTATGTCAAAAGTTATGTATAAGTAATTTCTTTCCATAATTGGGTGTAGCCGCGGTAGCCAAGTGGTATAGGTATGGGATCGTGGCTTGCCTTGTCACGAGTTCGAGCCCAGTATCACTAAAGACCCGCCGTGTAGGGCAGCGATGCACGTTAAATCTGTTGAGAGCTGAAACGTCCTCCCGTTGGTGTGGTGTGGTAGTTAGGAGAGGGGGGTGCCAGCTCAGGTGTCGTCCACGTCACTTGACCATGGTTCAAAATTACGTGGTCCGTCGCCAAAAGCCCTCGTGTAGCTGAACAGGGTGACGTTAATAATCAATCAATCCATAATTGGGTAACTCCTTGATGTATTTCTTTTTATATGACAAAGTGTATACGAAATTTTGTTGTCTACAAATATGCATTTATTGCACACTGCTGCGGGGTTATTATCGAAGTATAGTCTTTTCCTCTTGTGCTACGTATTATCTCTAGAATGTACTTCAAATGATGAATAAAGAATAAATAAGCGGGTTTATACCTAAACATTATTCTCCATCCTTGTGAATTTATTTAAAACATAAGATGTTATGCATGTGCCACTGTCAATAAACTGGAGTTGCCTTTGTAATTATGTGAAGTAATATAAATATTTGAGAAAGCACGTTTTAAAATTGTTATGATAAAATACATAGAAAGCCCGCAAACTAAATTATATATTTAGAGATGTGAACCTTGAGTCAAATTTTAAGATTTTTATGAGGCCATTATTAAAATTAATGTAATATTAAATGTGCTATATATTATCTGTAGTTTAATAGAAATAGTCACTGAAAATTCTTGTAAAGGATCTACCATAAAAATTAATTTTTCATGTGTGGTCCCTACTCAGATTAATTTCCTAAATACTATATTTATTCATTTTACAACTTTTCAAACTTTATACATTAAAATGGTAAATTTTTAAGATACTATGAATAACGAATGAGGAAATAAATCTGGTGCTCTTAATAATATATCCATCACATCGAATTTATTTGGAACTCATATTTAAACCTTAATTTAACATTTAAACGTAGATGCATCTCTTTTATACATTAATAATTACCCTTGTAGTCTTTGAACTTCACTTTCTGAATAATATTTTGTTGTAACGGAGGAAATTGGTGCAGATAAGCCTAGTCTTTTTTTACCTTTTAAAAAAAGATCATTTTCAATTACTGAAGTTTTTAAATTTAAACTTAGCTTATTGAACACTTTTTATCTTATGTCTTTGGAAACGGAAATATATCCAGATTTCAAAAATATATAAATGAAAATCATTTGGCGGAGGAGTTGAAGGATTTTAGAGCAATTTATTTCAAATTTCTTGAAATATTCGAGTATAAATCCATAAGTACGAAACTTCTGTACATTTTTATTATAAAAGAGAATATGAGGGACTATATATTCATTTTCAAAAGTATAGAAAATATCTCTTAAAAGTTAAAAAAAAAGAAAGAAAAAATTCATACCTTAATAATTAGACTCGCGCACAATAATATTAAATAGCATAAGTAAAATGTTGATGTATAAAACAAACAGTAATTATCTTTAAAATGTGTAGAAAATTCTTTAATCTGCCTTATTATTCAACAGAAGGATTTTAATTACACAGATTTACTCCCTACATTATATACTGTAGAATTTAATGTAAAAATTATTATAATACATTACACAGTTATAAAATATTAAAATCTTTTCACCGACAGTAAAATCACTTACTACAGTATTGTGCATAATTATTTTTGAATATTTTGAAAGTACAGTTTATTTTCATTTTATATAAATACATTGAAAAAAGTCGTATTAAATTAAATTTATAGAAATAGGTTAAAGGTCTTATATAAACCTCTCTAGTTTTGTCTAGTACGTTTTGACAAATGGTTCCTAACAATGAATAATTCCCTACGGTTATTAAAAGGATTCTGTAATTAAAACTTAATCAGAGTAAATTATTATTTCCATCATATTTCCATTTATATATGAAATATTATATACTGCTCTCAAAGGTATATCAAATCAGAGCCATTTATTTGAAACTTCATTCATTAGGTGAATCCTTTTCAATTCTTGTTAACATGTTAATATAATGAGTTAATTTGTTTTAGTCTCTGTGTTTTAGATTTTTCACTTTCACAATTCCCATTAGAATTTTATTTCCTCGTTGCATATATCACTTTCAAAAGATTTCTTCGGTGATTCATAGAATACATTAAACCAGCAATGAGAATTGAAATTAGATGTGAACAGAAGGGAACAATAACTGAAACCTTAATAGAATAAAGAGATAATTATTTCTCATTATTAGCAGGAGAAAGCTTTGAAAGGGTAGAATACATTATGAAAGCCGACGTTAATGGGATGAATGTTAACAAGCAGTCGTACTTAAAACAAAACGTAAACTAGTGGATAGAGCATTTATTCGCAAAGAGCTCGTACTGCAAAGAGCGTACGTGATTTGAGTACAAAGATTTATCTGAGTGAAAACGTGAGAGTTGTCTATAAACAAGGTTTTAAACGACCAGCTGAAGTAAAAGTGAAAAAGATACAGTCATGAACTTGAGCGGGATGGCGAAAGTTGTTTCAAAACTCAAAATAATCCAAGCAAAATTTTTGACAAGTACTTATTGAATTCTCGACACGATTAAACTCTGTTTTGTGGCGTGTTAAATAAATTTTGTAGGAGGAAGAAATGAAATTATTCTTTGCGTTTTCCTAATTACTTCTTTCAATCTAATTACAGCCTTTCACGTTTATTATGGAAAGAAAAATTCTCTTTCAGTTTATCTGCGCCTCGCCAAATAATTCAAACATACTCCTCTAGAATTTATGTCACTTCCAAGATGCGAAATGTTTTTGAAAGATAATTTTTAAGATACGTTAACGTTTTAACAAGATGACAATAAAACTCAAACAACTGTAAGCAAAAATAAGTAAATATAAAGAGGAAACTTTGTGAATAACCTGAAATAAATTATAATTTTTAGTTATCAATTATAAGTTTGCAAACACAGAGAGTTGCTAAAGATTTGATCAGACATGAACTGTTTAACATTCTTTAAGAATAAACTATGTAATATTTCAAAAGTTTGAAAAAATGAAGAGATTCATTATAGATTTATTCTTTATATTTTCTGACTATCGATATTAATCAATTTTTTAAGGAAATCCACAATCGGACAAAATGGGAAATTTTATTATTTACTGTCTAAGTTTGTATATCTTAACATTACAATTTTCCTCATGAAGGCATAAAAATGTAGGAATGTAATTGATAAAAATTATTGCGAATTATCATAACCCGCAATATATAATTGTCATCTATTAAAAAATACTCTATTTATATATTTCCTTTTTAACTCTTCGAATCAAATTTCTATTAAACTCTTAATGTTACTGCCTTGACATACATATGAGCATACTCAATGTGTACATACATCAAAATAATGTCTCGGAAAAGAAAATTTAAGCGATTTTTTTTCCTACAATTGTGTAATACGTATCATTCTGTGAATCTCGGTCGATGCATACAAGTAATAAATGCTGAAAATTGTTTTGAAAATCAAGAAATTAGATTACGAAACTTCGGAAACAAAACATGTGATTTAATGAATAAAAAAAAAACTTAGACATTCTTATAACTAAATTTGATTCTTTTATATGAGTTGATAAAAAATTAGAACTATTACATGACTAAGTTGAATTTGAAAATGAATTTGTGTGGGCAACAAATCTAATGATAAAAAGTTACTGTTTGAAAATTTAGAGCTAGGAAGAGCGTTTTTACGAATTAAAACAAAATATATCAAAGTTTAATCCCGCGATGGGCAAACAAAATGATCGGAGAATCAATAAATCTTGCCAACTGGATGTAAGCATTAAATATATATATATATATATATATATATATATATAGTGCATGGTTAAAATTACCTAAATTAAATTTCCCTAAATTTTATAGCAAAGCAAACAAAAAGTTACATTTTGGAACAACGAGTCATCAATTCACAAAAATGTTCATGTGAACAAAGTAAACAAATTTAACTATTTGAAATCCCATTTAAGAGAAACTGCCTAAAGCACAGTTGGCGGGTTTTCAATTTCCTGTACGACATATGCTGCTGCTATTAATTTATTAAAAGAATGGTTTGCTTGAGAAGATTTATTGATTCAAATACATATGAGAATTACATTAAATGTTAAATCTTTGAAACATTCAAAGGATATTTGTGATAGTAGATATAAAAATATCTACTGAATGGAAAATTTTAGAATGTCTGAGATTATTGATTGAAGACATGTGGAAGTGTATTATGCACCACTATTTTGAAGGCTCTGCCGCAGGTTATACTCACAGAATATATTAAGTTACAAAATGCAAAATCTTGTACAAACACCAATGACTTACTTAATAATTTTCTCTATCGCTTTCATTACGATCTTATGAGTGAGAATGCTCGCTGCTGATAAATTATGAATTTAGTGCTAGTAAGCGCCAATTTCTGATTCCGACTAGCGTTTCATTATTTGAAGTGCAACAAGATTTAGAAAAATAAATATTTTACAGAAAAAATAAACGTTTTTCCTCTGCACAAGTAATTTCTACAGATGTTGAGAGGCTACTAAAAAGTTGAATTGTGTTTTTTGAGATTTATTCAAGTTCAGATTGTGATTACATGTATAATTTATCTCCAAATGAAAAGAAGTGTTTTATTAAAAAAGAAATTTGTTTTAAATTATTAGGAGTTAAAAAATGCATTTCTTGAATTTGTTAAGCTGATATAACATGTTACAATCGTTCAGAAAATCATTCGTCTTCGATGTATTTTTTTAAATACAAGCACAAAGAGGATGGTAGAATTATTAGTCCGAAGATTGATGAAAAAATCAAGATCATCATAAACACTGTTTTTACAAATCAATCTACGTTCAATGAAATTTATTTGCAAACACTTGTTTTTCGTATATTTCATAAGAGGTTAAATCATTTTGTACGTATAATTATAAACAATAATTCGACAAAGAATTAAAGTTGAAAAAAATGTTATTAAAAAGTATAGGTAGAGAGGTCCGAAGGATTGTAGAATTATTAGTCCAAAATAGTAATTCGAAGTTGGGAAAAAGGGATTAAAAATTGTAGGTAGAGAGATCGTAACTGATCAACATTTTGGAAGCTTGGGAATTGTTAATCTTTATATAATAAACAGTTGAACAGTTTGGATACAAAAAAAGTAATGAATAAATAAATAAAAACTAAAGTTGGGGGCTCAAAAAAAATTTAAATCATTTTAAAAGAATTAAAAGAAGATATTTTTGAGTGACACAAATTCAAAACCTAAAAACTATTCATATAAAGATAATGGGGCACACTTATATTTTTGAGCCGATGGTTCAAGGAAAATGTTTATAGATAAAACTGAGCGTGTTTCTGGTGGATTTAGCTGCCATGCAATCCATTTTGTTATGAATTGCGATAGTAAAGTCTGAAATGAAATTAATTTGGATAATCATTCTTCTGTAACTGGAGTTTTCTTGCAGTATTAATTTCCTTTAAATAAATAAATAAATCACATAAAAACAAATCAATAATAAAATTAATTATTTTTTTACTCTAAAATGAAACCGAAACTCCTGATTTATAAAACTTAGATTCTTCAGGTATAAGCACAATCCTAGTGAAAAACAATATAAAAAGGATACTCAAAAGTTAGTACAAAAGTATTTCAAAGAAACGATAAGTAAAGAAAACATGTATTCTTTGTCTAGTTGGATATCTCATACATAAAAAAATTGGTACAGAAGCGCTTAAAAATTATATAAAGAATCTTAGATATACTAGTAATCTAAAAGAGTATGTGAATAGGCTCTTAATGAATGGGAAGAAAGTGAAGAAATGGAAAGCTGAGCCTCTTGGGAGAATATAACATTGGAGGCTCAGACACACAACTTTTCTCATCGAGCAGGGAATCAAGTAGAATTCTACTACAAGTGCATGCTAAAGGTTCGATTGCTTTAAACAACTATAATAATTATCCTGATAATTCAAAAAGAACTAGACTAGACAAAATAAAGCATTGTAAATATCCCTATAATTAGTCTCCTTTGAAATACTCGAGAAAGTTCCAAGAATTCTACTTTCTAGTAATGTTACAGCACGATCACTTTGTAGTTGAAAAGCTAATACATTCTAGATATTTACAGTTAGGACGTGCAGAAGTTCGAATTTTAATGTGTAACTAAAGAGAAGACTTTCGATCCTTAAATACATCTAGACTGTAAATATAATGGTGAAAAACACAAGGTGTATGATGTCGATTGATAGATTGTTTTATTAATGTCACATTCAGAAGCAAGACGAAGGCTATTAAAATTTTGAACCATGGTCAAATGACGAAGACGAGTGTAAAATTTCGAAAATTTAAAGCTAAAGCTAGTATCTTGAAGGTCTTCTTGTAATGGCCTTCCCTCTGGGGAAGCCTGCTCCTCATCTACTCGACCTAAATCTGTAGGAAGTAAAGATTGATGTGACCCAAACTAACCATGATAAATCCAATTTATTATTACCAAATATAATAATCCAAGACAAGCAAATTATAAAGGAAAATTCTAGAGTGATATAACGAGAGCTCAAAACCCTATGTGAATAAGCGCACGAGATCCTAATAGCTTAACTTTACTCAACGTTATCTTAAGAATCCTAACTTCCTTAATTTATTCTAATAGTTTAAGTCCGACCTTTAGTCGCGTGCCTAAATTCTGATCCTTACCGTAACGGCACTGCTTTCAGCGACTCGGCTCCTTTTCCTTCTTTTTACGATTATTAAACTCCCATTACATATATACTAGCTAATCTGCATATCATGGTTTCTTGAGAGGGATGGCTGTGAAACAAATCGATTGCTGGCCCAAAGACTCCTCAAGAAGATTAACAGAAAGTCAAGTAAAGCCTCGTCACATTCTTCTTGAAAATCGAGTGTCTATAGAAGCCTAGAAGTCATTGTCATGATCTCGTTGGACGGAGTCGAATCACGTTTTTGAGTCATGATGCCACTGAAAACCCACCGTGTAGAAGATTTGATGTACGTTAAATCTGTAGTGGCTCAAAGTCTTCACATTGGCATGGTGTGGAAGTTTGGAGGCTGGGGTACCAGCTCAAGAGTCGTCCGCCACCATTAGATCTCGCATAGCTTCAAAGTGTGACGATAACAAAACACAATCAATCATTACGTTAAATCTATGTTCTGTAATTTGTATAACGCGACGAGTGCTAAAAAAAAGAATGGTATCTAGCAGAAAGCTCTCAATTACCTTAGGAATCTTAGAACGATGAAGTTTACTTGCTTTTCTGAATTCCAAACACCACTCTATAAATAAAGAGAGAAAAAATAACTATCTTTTTTTTCTAAAGTAATATAAAAATTTGTAGAAAATTTTGATAAGCAATAAACGCTTTTGATTAAATTACTTATTGATTTTTTGCAACATTAATGTTGTTCATAGAAACATGTAGATATTTTATATCTGTTTCCCTTCCTTTTTCATTCTGATTCTTAATAATTGCACTGTAAAAAAAATAACGCTTGTCATACAGCCATTCAAAATTTTAATAAACAGGGCACAAAAATTATTTATTACTTTTACAAAACTTTTAAGTAACAATCACGAAATATTTCATTAATTGAAAAAAAAATTATTTTATTATCCTATTAATTATCCTACAATAAAATTTTCCAACAAATAACGTGTGATAGATATTAAAAGGGTATCTCTATAATTCTATCATATATGTTTTTTTATTATGGTTTTGAGTATATATTCCCATTTAGAAAATATTGTATTTGTTCATCTTGTTATTTGTTATTTAACACTTTAATAAATATTATTAATTATTTCAAATAATTATATGTGAAAAAAATAATTGAATAAATGTTAAGATATTTATGTTATCATAAAATATTATGTATCATATTAAATTAGAGACACACAAAGTTTTGTTATATCGCGAAAGAGCATACTGAAATACCATTCACGATTTCCTAATAAATAAAATGCCCTAAGGTTTCCTAAGAAACAATTTTGAGATGTTATACTCAAGTTTCCCAACTCATAAACTAATATATTTCATTGTAATTTATGACAACATTATGAAAGACATCCGTGAACATCAGCATTAGCAATTAAGTAGACGGGAGGGGGCTTGAAGTACTCAGTCAACAATGGCAGATTTATGCTCTAATGAGTTAAGCGACAGTACCGGAAGCGAAGTCTGTCTCTTTACCAGGTTGCAAGCTCCAGATAAGGCTATTGTAGAAAAGGCTTTCGCTTAACGCACTAATACCATTTGTCCAAATTAACTGTTTACTTTCTTGACGATTCGAGCGCTTGACATCATACTTGGTACAGGACTTGCAAATCTCCTTATTGCATACGATTAAAAGGATCTTAAATGCCATTAGCATTTCGTTTAAATTCTGTAGAGACTCCCAATTGTAGCATTTATCAGAAATTATGCATATTGGATTGGAGTATTGAAGCAAATGTTTAATTTATATTCTAGTTAAAATACGCAGTCTGTGAGAAAACACCTGGTTGTTTGATTGGAAGATTATTTTCGGTATTTTTAACAGGATATTATTTTTTATGAATTTGTATTAAACTCTAGACAGAGAGAATGTTATCTATAAAGTAGAAATATGTAAAGGGGATTTATTTAATCAAAAATTGTTCTTTAATTAAATTTTTCGTTTAATTAACTGTTATAAAAACATATAAGTAGCACAGATGATTTTTTTACACTTGATAATAATTGAAAAAGAGAGAGTGTTATGAATCCTTTAATATATAGAAGTTCATTATCTCTATCTTGTATCGTATTAAGGTGACTAGCTACTTTCGAAACTATCATTTTGAAAATGTGTATAAATAAATATTTTATTTTTTATTTAGTGTCAGTTGAGTTAAAATATATACACAAAATTGAGAGAAGATTATTATTACAAGAAAAAAAAATTTAAAGGCAATTTCTTTGGCAAAAAAAATGTTAAAAGAATGACATGTTTTCAAAACATTCCATTCTCCTTTTATTAAAAATGCTTCGATAATAATAATATTTTACTTATATATAGTTGAAAATTCTGTACAGAGGCTAAACTAAGAGATTCCAGAAATATATAATCTAGAAGTGGATTTACCATAAAATCAGGAGTATACGCGCACTTTTAACTCAAAAAATAAGATCGAAATTTACGGGTGCGGGTTATACTCCGGGGATAAAAATGATAGCTTCAAAAATAATCAAAAGCATAAGCATAAAAAAAAAATTAGGCTTTTAGATACATCGGAATATTGTTTATTTAAAAGGAATGACATACCAAATAAAGTGATGTAGTTCTAGAATATACTATTTTTTCAAAAGTCTGGGATAAAACCTCGAATAAATTATTTCAAAATATAAGATCATTGCACTTGTACACACGCACAATTCAGATTCCTTTTTAAAAAATGAGGTGCACTTTATGCTCCGAATATACCTAAAAATTAAAAAATGCAGCTTGGAAGTATAGGTGCGCGTTATACGCCGGATTTTACTGTATACATATTTTAATACATCAGAGTAGTGAAAATTTTATAATTAACATATCACTTTTTATATTAACTTTCAATCGGTCATAAATCTGAAAATAATGTGAATTTTTCAAAATTCCTAGTTCTGGCTTTGTATAGAAGTCCTCTATCTAAAAAAAAATAAGCTTAGTATTGAATAATTTTTCATAAAAAAAAAATTTTTGAAATGTCTTTCTTTCTTCGTTTTACGCCAAAAAATTGCATTTAAATAATTCATACTGTAAAAATATTCCTAAAATAACTTTATATGAGTATTCTAATTAAACTGACTCTAAATAACAAAAATATTCTTCATTTAAAGGTTTTTTAAAATCATTGCTCCAAACGTAGTTAGACATCTTAAACATACTTTACCTGTGTTTCCAACTTTTAATACCAGTTCATACTTTAAGAGTGTGAGGCTGCAACAGTTACAGTTTTTTAAATTAATTTATCAGATTATTCTGAGTCATTATAATTTCAATGCCTATCTTAAATTTTCTGACATTTATAAGTAACATGTGGATATCACGAATAATTAATTCTCATTATACTTAATCTGTAAAAAAATTAAATGAAATTAAAAATATTGAAACAATAATTATATGAGATAAAATTAAATGTTCAGGTGCATAACTATCTTTAAAGATGTTCTAAATATCGATTGTTTAAATGGCTCATCAAGGTTTCAAATTCTAAGAAAAAAATAACCACTTCATTCAATAATAATTACCCTATCATATTAATAATTACTTCATTCCGTGATGCAGAATCGAAAATCCTTTAGTTAGTAGTTATTAAAGTAGTTAAGCCGTTCTACATTTTGTTACTAGTTTTCAGGTACTTTATTGTCTCAAGGACTGTCGAATCTATTTTTAGGGAGTAATTTGTCTTTGAGAATTTTAAAATATGCTTAACTGTTTCCTTTTTGAATTTTGACACGAAAATCAATACAAATTTACATTATATATATATATATATATATCAATAAACAGATTTCGAAAGCATGTTGAAATGAGAGATCGTGAATAAAATTGTGTGTGAGGTAACTGAAGAATACTTAAAATCTTAAGCAAAAATAGTAATAAATAATTTCAAGTCCTGTAGTTATATTTAAATTCAAACTCGATAATATCAGAAAAATATTCTTCCGAACAGCAAATTGAAGTTACTTGTAAAATCAACTTAATTTTAACTACAATATTTTTATAAAAAGCAGCAAAGTTTTTCAAAATGTTTAAAAATTCTATATGGATACATATATTATTCGGAAAAATGTGCGTGATAAGCATCATTTTCTCCGATTAATGCATTAAATTTAATGACTTGGAAAAGAAGATTTAATTATATTTTGTCAAAAAGCTATCTACAGTTGTCCAGATGTTTCACATTTAGCCAAAAAGATTGTACCAAATCATAAGCAAAATGCATTTGTTTAAAGTGTAAAGAGTATTTTTAATTCCAGTCAGGTAAATATTCCACAAAACATGATTTAATCATTACTCAGCAATTGTTTTTATTCTACTTAAACTTAAAATAAACAAATTTATTTTCAGTTTTAAATAAAAAACTTCAAAACATATAGTAAAGTCATTACTTCTAAAAATTCTATTTTATTTTTCAATGTAAATGGGCAATGATACATCAGAAAAAAAAACAATTAGTTACTGATTAAAATAAGACTGATTTAAATAAATTAACAAATAATGAACTAATAATAAACTTTAACGAACTAAATAAAATAAAAAGATTAACTTGAAAACTTCATTTTTATATAATATCCGTAAATTGAAAACAAAATCAGATATCAGAGAGATGATTCGTAAACTTTAAAAATTCAAAATCTTCAAAATGAATTTTATTTCATCAAAATTTAAACTCATGCAGTATTTTTGATTTTTTAATATGATTTTAAATTGAAATAATGAATTAAATGAGTTACAAAATAGCTTTGAGAAATTTAAGTCAAACCAATTAAATAATTTAAGAGGATAAAAGCCTTTTTCAGGTAATTCGTTCAGATCAAAGAGTTCATTTTAAAAATAATACTTGTTTTTAATTTAAATACATTAATGTACTAAATTTTAAAAGAAATCCACTTATAGAAACGCTGTTCTAATCATTTCATTACACGGAAAGATCAGAAGAAACTTCTTTATGACGAATTTTACTCAAAACAATGCATTACGATTATAAATATGTATAAAATTATTATAATTTCGATGTAAACCACCAGAATCGAAAAAAAAAAGACCTTTGAAAATTCGTTTTGAAAGAATATTACATTCTAAATAATCACTACTCCGAAAACATGAAAAAACAATAGAACTCTTCAAAGAGTAATTAAGAATTAAATTTTAATCTCTGGATGAATTTAATTTCAGCTAAGCTTGTAATGTAGTAATTTATATTTAAGGGAATGCAAAGTAGATGAAAGACAAAAGTAAAAAAAGAAAAAAATTAGATTAAAACACAATTCTCGTTTTTGCTTATGTATTCTAATTTTCGAAATTAGTAGCATGATTAGATACCAAAAAAATTGCAATCAATTTATAAGTGAAATTCTTCATCTTGGAACGAAAAAAAATCATAAAATGGGTGCACAAATTCATTTGAATAATGAAATTTCTTAGCGGGTCACTCCAAGAAAATCTGTGAAAAAAAACTGATTTTTTAATTTTATAATGGTTTATATACTACAACTCTTTCTACTACTGTCTTTTAAAATTTTATTCTAGATAAATTAGAAATATTTTAATATTCCAAAAAAATTATGGTGCTAATATACGTTAGTTAAATGTAAAGGTTTTTTACTTTAAAACGTTATTTCTCAAATGTGAAACTACAGCACATAAGGAACATTTTCAAAAACTACTCATACGTATAGAGCACGTGTGTGTCTGCGTGTGTGAGATAGAGACAGAACGTCAAAAAAAAGTTATTCAAAAAATTTTTATGGCTTAATACATAAATGAATTTTTAACACTTTGAAATTTATCCCTCTTCATATGAATTTTTCAACACAAAGTGTTCAAAATTTTAAAAAATATTCCTTAAAGTAAAAATAATAATACAATAAATGCAAGCAAAAAAGAATTGTAGTGACTGTACCACTAGTCAGTTTTTTTTTTTAATGTTTCTCAAATTTAGTCATTTATAACATTATCGTGTAAGCGAAAATTCTGCTTGAAGAGCGCACCTAATACAAAAAAAACCTACTAAAAAAATCTTAAGCGTAAAACAAATATTATGTAAAACTTTCTGTAAAAGAAACAGTAAAGTGTGATTTTATTTAGGATTTTTGTAAATTATTTATATCGGGTATTTAAACAAAATGAACTTTAGTCGGTCGTAGGGCTAACAACCCTAACCCGTAAAAAAACTCTTGTTACGAAATCGCAAGAAATCTTGAGAAGGCCAAAGCCCACCCTGAGCTGTCGAACCTCTGAGGAATAAAGGAAGACTTCAATACTTCCATTTAAAAGAATTAAGAAATGTTTTATTTTTTTCTTATTAAAATAGCATTTTTATATCTTGCACAGACTTATTTCAGACGGACTGAAGTACTTTTAAAAAAACATAGGGTTGTTTTTTTTTTCAAAAAAAATGTCAAATTAAAGTAAATCCATATCACAAATACACATGCACGTTTCTCAACTTTTATTTTTTATGTTAATTCGTTTAAATTCTCTTTTATCTTCGATAACGTTATTTTAAGCTCAAATATGCATTCCGTGATTTTGAACATGGAGGAAAAAGTTTAGCTACCATATCACTAGTAAAAAGGTTAAACAAGACATTCAATAACTCTATTTAAAGATTTGTACAAATATTTCACCAATTGTCATTTTTATTTGATTTTTCTTATCATTTTCGTATTTCATTTATGCAAAAACTCATTTTTCTGTCATTATATAGGAGCTTAATAGAAAAAAAACCCATTAACCGAAACCTGTGAAACTGAAATGAAAAAAGAAAGTAGAAATAAATGTTTCTGTATAATTTTAATATTCGAATCAAAAGATGCGTTCATTCTCACATTCTCTTCCCAAATGTTACAGTATGTTAATCATCTAATTCTTAATTATGCTTAATAAAATACATTTAAAGAGTCTTCTGAGATGCTTATATTCCCAAAAAATGCATACAACTCAAATAATCTAAATACAAACAAAACACTTTTAATCTTATTCATAAAAGAATTTAATTTTAAATATATTTCTTAGCCATAATACAATAAATAAATTAATAATCATGTTTAAATGACTCATAAATAGTTCAAAACAACTACTCTTTAATCCAAAAAAAAAAAATTCGTAACGATACGTGTTTAGCAATATCATTTCGTTTCGTGTATAGATACATAATATAGCCGTTACCCACCCATTTAGTTGGGTATTTTATATTGCTGTTCGACTATATTGCTTTTAAGTTATGGATATATAAAACCTAGAGCAGGGATCGGCATCCTGGCACGCGCGGTATAATTCTCAGTAGCGCTCTACACTACTCAACAAATTTGTAAATTTTTGAGTGGGTGAAAGTTGATAATTCTGAAATGAAACTTATTAAACTAAAATGTTCTGAACTATGGAAAACAAAATTCACGGAATTGCGCAAAAATCTGAAAGATAACTAACGATAAATTGACAGCTATTTTAAATTATTGGATGCCATTGATGAAGAGATTTAATTGTTTGATGAGAAAATTGAATGTACTTTGCTTTGCGCTTTTAGTTCTACAGTTATTACGATATATTCATGTGAACAAATTTTTCTCATATGAAATATATTTTGAGTCCACAAAGTTGTTTAACTGCTGAACATTCAGAACCATGTGTCAAAGGGAAAGTCATAAATTATACTCCTGATATTACGGTACGAAAGTACCGTACAAGGTCGGTAAGGAAAGTACGGTAGTACGGAAAGGGACAAAGTTCACACAGTAAAATATTTTTTATTTAACTATATTGAAAGGGGATTTTTATGTTTTATGTTGCTAATTTCTTACTTTAATAAATATTTTTAAAAGATACATACTATATGTACTGTTGTAATTTTTTATTTATATTGTGGGGATAGTTATATATTTTACGTTTATTTTTACGTTAATAAATGTCTTTAAATTATATAGAAAATTAGTATATATAATAAAACGAACTCTCTTGCCTCTATTCCCTAATTCTAAATTTATTATTGCGGGAATAGAATTGTTTCAAATATTTCCTGTAGTGGGACACTCGGAATCATTTTGGTAGATCGGCTTCGCACTTAACAACTACAAGGTTGCCGATCCCTGTTATAGAGCATAGAGTTTTTGTGCTTGTATTCAGAAATATTCTTATATCCCTCACATCTTCATTTAAAAAAAGATAGAACTTAAATTTCTAAAACGGGAGATTTTATACATAACGTCCCTGTCCTTCGAAATCAATTTGCGCGAAACCGGGTCTTAGCTGATCTCTATTCAAAAAAATATATATAAGCTTTCAAAATTTAAAGTCTGTGGGTCTATTGGATGAATAACAGAGATTTTTTATCTATAACATCCTTCCACTCCATCCCCTTGGGAGAATTCCCACAAAACACATTCCAAGCAAAAGAAACATGCCTACTAAATTTGTAGTTTGTGGGTCTAGTAGTTCCACATATCTCATAATGAGTGAGTTGAGTAGCTTTTCTCCTCTCTCTCTTTCTCTCTCTCCTCTCTCTCTGAGTGTGTGTGTGTTTATCTCATATTTTTCCTAAATAAGAATTACGTAAGAATTCAAAAAAAAATATTTTCCCGGAATAATAAAATGAAGGGTACTAAATCATGAAAAAAATGTCTGAATGTAGAGCAAAAAAAATCACCGAAAATATATTTTTAAGTAAAAGTCACCCCTCATATTCAGTCCCTTAAAATTACTTTTGAAAATATTACATAAGTATTACAACAGAGATTTGAATACTTATTCTTTAGTTTTCCTAAATGGTACTAATTTGAAGGAAAAGATAATTGTATATATATATATATATAACATATATATAATATATGTAATATTTATAAGTTTATCAATCTAGAAAAAATCAATATTTAATCAAATAAATCCATAAAAATCTACGATAAAAAAGATACCTTACAATGGTTATGGTAACTTGTTGATCTAAATACAGAAGGTCACTTATAGAAAATATTACGTAACTGTATTAGGAAGGAGAAAATGCATTTTTACTTCGTTCTCTGTTTCTCCATTATGTATTTCCTTCAAATATATTTTTCTTTAAAATTTGTAGCAAGAAAAATATACATATAAGTACGTTAAAAATTAGGTCGATTTCATATTTTAAACATAAAATAAGTACACAATAAACCATAATAATACCATCTCTTACTAAGAAAAAGGTGTGAAAAGGTCTCATCTCACGAGTCCTTCTTTGCCGTTGAACTATTTCAAGTTAAAATCTATTCCTTTCTTTATATCCTCATCGGCATTTCATTTTATTTACCTTTCCCATCTCAACCCGAATTACTGACAGTAATCCCAGACCAGTAGCAGAGGCATAAACTAATATCTATGCTGATTACACTGCAAAGAGCAGAAGCCACGATCGTAAAAGAAAACAGGGTTGGATGCTCTTCAAACAACATTTATACGAAAAGAAACAAGGAAACTCTTCGAAATAAGAAACTCCAATCCTCATTCCCAATGGTGTGGCTTTTTTTTCTATAAATACCATCCAACTACAGAAAGATCTCGATGCTGGAATCTATGTCTGAGCAAAGGAATTTCTTTTCTCCAGGTTTTAGGGGGGTGGGGAAGAGAGCGACAGCTGTGTTGAGATTCTAAGGAAAGAATCCAATCTCCTTGTCCCCATTCCTCATGCAGTAGAATAGGATTGGCAATCCGTAAGGTCTGCTGTGGATCCTGTAAGGCTTTAATACTACGACTGGAAGTTTTCGGAAAGTGAATTAACATGTTGAACCAGCTGTATCCAGATACCGAAACAGTACAAAAAGGTCGTATGGAGATGGACCCGGATGGAGAAAGATGAGATTCGCCGGTACTGCTCGCTGAACCAAGTACAAAGACGAGTCGTATTACTTGGACTAAAAAAAATGTTTTTGAATTCCAATTACCTATCACGTTATATATTTCAGTTTATTTTTTTAGGTTTTTGATATCCGTAGTTAAAAGAATTTCTGAGAGATATGAGTGGCTGTCGGCATTAGATATCGAAACTTGATTGTCGAATATGCTGAAAACTGAATTAGAGGTAGGAGAAATGGTATAACTTATTTTTCAAGAAAAACTTCCGGAAAGTTTTCAGTCAGCGAAATATTATGCCAAGGGAAGGCATGGTATATGCGAAAATTTCAACTCGTAAATAGTTGCATGTTGCAAGCAATGTAAATAATATATACAATTATTTGTTTTCTTTCTCTCATATATTGTTTATATTATTTCATCAATACATTAAAGATATTTAGAACTTATATCAAATGTGTAAAAGAAACGATTTATTATAGATTTGAAATTCTTGCCTTTATTCAAATCAGAGTTGTTTATTAGCGTCTTATTCTAAATTATAAGGTCTAATAGAAACGGACCTCATAATTTTGAGCTTCAGTCAAATGACTAGGACGATACCTGAGCTGGGATACCCCATTTTCTAAATTCCTACGCCACACCAACGTGAGAACTTCCAGCCACTACAGATTTAACGTGCATAGGCCCTCTCTACACAGTAGGTTTTCAGCGGCCCTAGGCTAAAACTCATGGCACGCCAGCCATGAATTGGTGACCTTGACAACTAGACTACCCCTCCACACGGTGGGACTTCAGTAGCACCAAGACTGAAATCCATAATTCGTGGAAAGCAATGTCACCCACGAGTGCATGATCCCTCTGTTACCGCGACAACAACGGCGAAGAGGATATTTTTGATATTATACTTCAATATCCAAAATTTAACTTCATGTCATATCTGACAAAATTAACTTGTGATAATTCCATTGTTATTTGATTGTCTGTGGTCTCGAGCCTTCGGGCTACTACAAATTGATGTTATCAGCAGGGCTATTGCTGCATAACTTTACATATCTGGCTATAGCAGTCCGTCATTCCACAAGTTTTATAGTTAAATTTAAAACTCATTGGCGCAACAGCCCATGAGGTCCAAGGCCTACTGTGCTTATCTCAGTACACGTGACCTTAGGCGCTGAGGTGCATCAGCATATGTCCCGACCAGGTGGCCAGTCAGTAGCGAAACCTCCAGGGTTTAGTCCCCAAGTAAGCTGGTACTCATTTATCGACCCACTGAAGGGATGAAAGGCTATGTCGACCTTTCCTAGCCCGAGTATTGAACCCCGGAACTATAAATAAGGCAGCTATAATTTAGAAAGTCACTAATTAAAATATTAATCCTTCCTACACAGTACTTTATAGTACCACTAGAATAATATTGCTATTAAAATTATTATATTCATCTATAATCAACGGTACTTTTCATGATTAATGCTAAGTAGTTAGTTCCCTCTATCAACGATAAATGACATCAGAAGTTTTTCAAAGTTGAAAATCGTTGAGGAGGAAAAATTACCCGCTATGTGTCACTTTTCAGTGACCATCTTGTGTGGTATGTGATATAAAGTTTCTGCAAAAAACATATCAACATTCATCGGTAAATCCACTGTATATATTTTTCTTATTTTATAAGCCCTGAGAAATAGTGTTGATTGTAAAACCAAAATATATAAATTTTTTTACTTTATTTTCAAAACATTTCTTGAAATGGTACTTTTAACTACCATTAAGGTATCCGACTACGTTCGGAACCGTGATTTTGTAAAAGCGTATAAATGGATAATATTTATGATATTTAGTGTCACTTAGATTAGAATATATGTATAAAATTGTTTTAAGGACATTATGATAAAAAAAATTATTTAAATACAATATTTTGGCAAAAAATTAACTTAGAATAACATTTTTTCCAAATGTTCTCCTTTTGTAAGAAATGCTTCTATTGTATTAATATTTTGCTTGTCTTCATCTCAGACCTCTGTACAGAGGCTCAACTAGAATTTTGGAAACGCATAACTTGGAAGTCGGTTTATCCATGTTTTACGAAAACAGAAGGGAGAAATTTTAAGATAATACGCCGATAATTATTTCAAATGGTTGTAACTCTGAAAATAATGTGAATTTTTCAAAAATCATAGTTGAGCCTCTGTACAGAGGTCTGAGCTATATGCAGGCAAAATATTAATGCAATAGAAGCATTTTTTACAAAAGGAGAACATTTTAAAAAAATATAATTATAAGTTAATTTTTTGCCAAAATATTGTATTTAAATAATTTTTTTTGTCAAAATGTCCTTAAAATAATTTTATACATGTATTCTAATCTAAGTGACA